>VDFB02269122.1:0-40815 GCA_007258455.2 Sequoia sempervirens | reverse complement strand
CTCAAGCAAAGAGAGAAAGAAAAAGAGAAAAACAACACGAACAAGGGGCACAGAGGGATCCGGTTTAGCAGGGTCAGATCTTTCCATGCTCGTGTAAATAATAGGTAATCGTGGTGCAAGGAAAAAGATCATCAATCCCCAACTAGATCAAGAAGAATGCACAAAAAACAAAGTAAAAATAAAAAATCAAGTCAAAATGGAAGGGAAGCCTAAATGCCCCCAATGCTTTGCATCATCCCCAATTTATCAAAAATCAAGCACAAACATGGAAGAATGATGATACAAATAGAAGAAGGTTTATAACACAAAAACCATGCCTGTATCCAAGTACCAACAAGGGTGACGAGGGTCATCCAAGCACACATAACATGATCACGGGGGAACACATCACAAAACACACACACACAAGATCAAGAAGAGGCCTCCTCATAACATTGATTGACCAAGAGGTCATCCACTTCCCACTCTAGATCATTGTAAGGGGAAGGGGAACGAGCTTGTAGTGGTGGGATGTTAAGAGGAGGAGCATTCAACCCTCCCATAACAAGGGCCAAGGAAGAAGGCCCTGCAAGGTCTTCTTCACCGAGCTCTTGTGGAGCTAGGGTTAGTGATTTCATGAAGATCGTTGATAAGGCCGAAACTTCATCTACAGAGTTAAACATGCGCCCCATACGAGTGTCGTGTTTAACTTCAGCGGAAGGGGCAGGCTATGCCCTAGATTCACTGCTAGGCTCGCCGAATGACTCAAGAGCGGTGACGAACTCAGGGGAAGCTGGGACTGGTTTCGTCACTAGGACAAAACAAGTCAACACGATACCACCTTGTGAAGAAGGTGAGCTCCTCGTATGCCATTCACTGCTAGAAGGACCACACTCCACCTTTTGCTTTGTTGGAGGAGATGAACTCCCCACATACAAGGCTAGAGGTGCGGAGGAAGAGGAGGAAAGAACTGCAATGGATACAACTGAGGTATTAGTCATATCCATGGTTTTTGGGAAAGGCTGGATATTCAGAACAAACATCAGCAAAGGCAGCTCCACCGAAGGAGCGATGAACATTTGTACCCCTTTGGGGTTAGGTGCATTCGTACTCGCAGCGGAAGCCGGAAGCAGTGCTGGACCAGACTAAAGAGAAGCAGAAGGAAGGGAAGAGGGCGACGATGTAGGGGGGCCTGAAGCAGGGGTGGTCGTTTCTTCCTCCTTCCTTTGTGAGGCGGCCTGCTCAGCCAAGAGAGCCTTTCGCTAGCGCTTGCGCTCACGCGCAAGGCAGTTTCTACAACTCTTTAAATTAGAAGCTAGAGGTTGTGAAAGAGTAGAAGGCTCTTGCTCAACCATGGGAATGTCCACTATGGCCATATCTAGTGAAGGACCAAATTCTTGAATGGGAGCAGGAGGATCAAGTTGAGAGGCAACAAGAAGATTCGACTCAAGAGCCTCAACAAAGGGCCTCTTCCTATTCACTACTCTAGGAGCAGGAGTGGAAGGAGGCAGCAGATCGAATTCTCTCCAAGAACCTTTCTTTCTACCATATAAGTAGTACCACGATCTGGGGTATTCATTAGGGAGATTCGAGATCCTGAACTTGGGCCTATGCCAAGGAGGAATAATTGAACTCAGTGGATAGTCATCGGGCTAACTCATCCAATACTCTTCCCAAGGAAGGGGAGAGGACGAGGCAGTCCGAGAGAAGGAAACCTTCTCTTTACCTTTACGGGAAGGAGAGGGAGCCTGCGTGGACTTCTTTTTTCCCTTCTGTGAAGGGGGAGCGGTCGGTGCAAGCTTCTCCTTCTCCCCTCAGGAAGAGGAGGCAACCGACTTTTCTATCATCAGAAGGGTTATTTTTGGTTGTCCCTTGCCCCCAGTCTTATACTTTACACAATTCTTGTAAAGTAGGTCTGTTCTTGGAGGAAGCAGACCAACTGGGGTGGGCCAAAAGTGATCCAATGGATATCCACCACTGGACACCAAGGGTTGATATCTAGTGTCATACACTACAAGAACAACACCTTCATGGGAGAATTTTAAACACTTGTGAATAATAGAGGTGATTCCATTCATGGAAGCTTGCCAAGGTATACCTAGCTGCAGCCTGAATAGATTTGACTTCGAGATAACATCAAAAACCATGTCAACAACCTTGGGTCCAACCAAGACGGACAAAGCTATCGAGTTGTAAGGTTTAAGACACATACCATCGTGCGTACGGATGGTAGATTTTGTTTCTTCATATTCTTCCCTTTGTAACAAATTTAATACTAATGTTTCTTCTATGATAACATTTACATGGCTCACGGGGTCTACCAAGACTCCTGTCACAATGTTACCATTAAGACGAGCGAGAATGTAGAGGGGCAAGGGTTTGTTGTTTAAGGGCAAATCTTGTGATGTGAATGTTATGTCTGACGAACCGGGTACAAGTAAAGTAGTAGACACCACTATGACCATGTTAACATAGGCCTCAAATTAAGCAACAACATCAGTAGGATCAATAATCGTGTTAGCAAAATGTGACAGAAATGGGTCCGTGTATATTTGCAATTCACTATTAGCTTTCACCAATGACTTGTTAGCATTTTGTTTACTCCCATCGAGACGAATGGTACCGTCCTCGATGCAGTCTTGTATCTCATGACACAGTCACATACAGTGTTCAGTACCATGTCCATTAACTCGATAGTACTAACAGTAAGTGCTTCCATCATACCAATTAGGGTAAGGCTCCTTAAGAGGCTTAGGACTCGGCAAGGTTACGATCTTATCCTTCAACAACTTCTGCAAGATAGAAGAATAATATTATGATAACTTTGTGAAATATCAGTTACATCTGAGGCCATTGTCATCAGCAACGGCCACTACATTCGTAACAGTTGTACCTTTCCCAGAGATTGATATGATGTAATTTCCCTCAGAAAGGGAGCGTGAGGAGGATCCCTTGAATTGAACAACCGTCTATTGGTACTCTCGTAAGGCTACACAAAAATGTGCGAAAGAAGGGTACTTCATAAGGGAAAACTTCTCTTTCCAAGGCCTTTGTAAGTTCCTTATGAATACCTTTTGCACGTCAGAATCAGGCAGTTGATACAAGATTTTTGAAATGAGCACTTGATAGCACTCTATGAAATCAGTGATTTTTTTATTATCTCCTTGTTTACATTGGACGAGATCCGAAAAGGTCATCTTCGGCCCGTGTTAGCTTGAAATTATCTAAGGAATTGATTTACAAGTTGGTCAAATGAGAAAATGGAATTGTCAGGCAAGGAACAATACCACTTGAGTGTTGTGTCCTTGAGAGATCAGGGAAACAGTTTAGCCATCAATGCATCGTGATGGAAGAAGTCTGTGCACAGGGCGTTAAAGGTAGACACATGTGTCTGTGGATCTCCTTTATTGCCATACTTCTCAAATTTCAAAATCTCCATTCCCTGAGGGAAGGGAGTGTTCAGGATCGCAACCGACAATGGGCTATGCTAGAAAAAGGGCTAGAAGATAGGTTGGGCAGAGGCTTGGGAAAGACTTGCCAACTGGTTATGCATCTTACCCATATTTTGAAGAAGAGTGTTCAAAATAGGGTCATTAGAAGATAGAGGACCAGAGGAACCTCCTCTAGAACCACCGCCAAATCCATCTTGAGAACCGCCACCGTTGTGACTTCCGCCAGAACCACTACTAGAGCCACCGCTGCCAGTACAGCCTCTGTCGAAGCCACCACCATGACCTCCATCGGAACCACCTCCACTAGCACTACCTTTGCCACCGAATCCACCACCACTACGAAAGCCCCCACCACTCATCCTACCAAAGCCTCCAACACTAAAGGTGATAGGGGGTGAAGCTAAAGCCTAAGGGGACCTTGTTTACTTTGATAGTTTCAAGTTGTTCAGAGACATAAGGGATATTGATAGACGGGACCACATCGGCCATGTAAATGGGCATGGGAGGCATCGATACTCCTAACTGTCCTTCACGCTCTTCAAAATTGACTCCTTGTACAAAGCTAGGATTGTTCGAAGGAGCACATGCTTCAATGAGACCGAGGAGGCTATTCATAAATTCTATGCCTATTTGATCTTTACCCATCATATGTTTTAACTTGCTAACAACCCTAGCCATCTTTGGATTTCTTTCCAAGTGATTTTCTAAGTTGCCCAGTGCTTTAGCAAGGGTGGAGACATATTCTATAGGGATCTGAACGACCTCATGCTCGTTTATTGACGATGGTGTAGGAGACATAGTGGGAGTGGGGACGTGATCGGTTTCATCAACGAATCCCATCTTGTTCCTTGAAAATTGTTCCTGTGCAGCTAGACCAATGATAGGACCAGAGAAAAGGCCTGTAGAGAAACCAATAGAGACCTTCATCCTTTCCATCGGGAGGTGTCGTACACTTCTCCTAACGATATACCCAGAAGTTGTGGATTGGGTTGTGATGCTCATAAACTTTCACAACACTCAGGAACACAATAGTCACGAAGTACACGAGAGAGGTCTCAACACCAACGGATGAACAAATGTTGGTTCACATCGGGTTCACCAAAATGTAAGAGAGGGGGACCAACCATGTTCAAGGACCCAAGTCACAGAGGACCAAGAGTAGAAGGTTGCCCTAACTTACCTCAACTGAATGGGGAGTTAGGATATGTGGGACGAGAATGATGAGGACTATAAGGTCCTTTAACCACTCTACAGACCCAAAATACAGAATGGGGCTAGGTGAGCCAGTTTTTTGGTTCAACATTGTGCCTTAGAAAGCTCTTTGCTCGAGGATGAAAGCGTGGTTCTGGGACAACAGCGCGGCGCGCTAGTGTCTCTCAGGTGCGCCGGTGTTCATGCGACCAGACAACTAAAGAGACAAGGTTGAACCTAAGAAAATGAGCTAGCAACCCAGCTAACTACTACTGAAGGGCCAAAATAACATGATTAAGTAAACAAAATACTCTCTAATGTGATAAAATAAAAATGGAAGAGTTAGGGTGGAAAGGATGATCTCACAAAGGAACGCGTTCACCAGCTAGCTCCTTGAAAGCATGTTCACCTACATACAAAGAGGAGAAAAATGTTGGGTGGCTATATAGGGGCCTGCCTCAGTCAAACCCCGGTTTAGGTGTTTCCACATCCATGGACAACCAAGAAAGTGAGTATGGTAAAGGAAGTAATATAATAAAGAACACCAAAAACACTACAAAACAATAAATGTGCTTACTCAACCAAGTAATAGAGGAGAGGAATGGGAAGCTTACCACCTCCACCAAAAGCACTCAAGGCTAATGGAGGAGAGAATGAGAGTACTCGAGCCTCTGCTGCAATGGTGTGGTCCCAAAATTGCTCTACCGAAGTGATCGAGTGAAGTTATTGTTGCAATGAAGTGCCAAAGTGTTGCTAGAAGTGCTTTTAATGCTTGGAAGTGAGTGCAAGAGTGTGAAGAAGTTGATCTAAAAGCTTGGAAGAAGTTTATAGAAGATGAAATGCTTGTTGAAGGAGAGAATTTGAAGAGGAGATGAAGAAAACGACCATATTCGGGTCGGTCAGTCGAAGAGGGTGTTACAACTTGACCTCTAATGAGAAGTGTAACACCTCTATAGGTTTAGCCGCAGGAATCTACCAGGGATGTAAGCACGCCGCGCGAATGTCTATGCACCACGCAGATGTCCCCGACAAAAAATTCTCCACCGACGCTCAAAACAGGCGCCAAGTGGGATGAAAGTAGCGGGCTTAGGTTTAATTAAGCCTTCAAACTTGGTTTTCTTAAGTGGAGAAGGGAAAAAGGGGAATTTGCATAAGGGTTGAAAATTCACTCTTATACAGGTTTTAAGATGTTATTGTTCATCATGGTTTGTGTTAATTTGGACTCCTCACCCTAGGTTAAGCCACTGGTCTACAATATGTATTTACGTTGCATATTCATGATCATTCACAAACAATACAATCAAAATCAATGAATCTTTACTTTAATGGTGAAATGTATGTTGCGTTAAGGTTTACCATGCTCTATTGCTTCTAAAATGATTAATGAGTAAAGGTATTGTCAAATCTTTATGTTCTTTAAATTGTTAAGCAATTGTTTGTAGAGCATATCTATTGTTACAATGTTCATAAGTAAAATGACACAAGAGAGCTTGATAACATTGATTGGGATCACCCTCCCAAGTCTTGCAGAGCCCTATGCGTAGAGGGAAAGTCTTGAAAACTTTCACCTATTAAGTTGGTCAATCCCTCTTGATTACTGACTATTGAATTTGGAAAAATCATAGGTAATTTGTGAGATCGACTTAGTTTATTTAAAACACCAACAGGGTATAGCCTAAGGGCTTACTACTAATGTTATCTAAGTTCCTTTGCACCACATAGGTCAAGTTATTGGATACCTTTGAATTCATGTGTCTTTGATCGTTAGTTGCGTCTTTTGGGTAAGTTAACATAGTTGCTTTGTGTTCTTGTCATCTTCATGATTGGTTTGATTGCAAAATTATCGAGATATGTTGTAAGCATCTCATGTATAACGTGTAAAAATATGTATGTATATATAAATTAAATTAAAAGGGATACATATGTATATGTGTGTGTTTGCTTATATGGATACATACATTTATATATATGATGATTATATGTTATCATTTATGTGTATATCCATATAAGTATATTTAAATGGAAATTAAATAATATATTTATATATACGTATATGTACATTAAATATTATACGTCAACATTTATGTATTTGTTATTTAATACACGTCGACATTATATTAGTGTGCATCAAAATGCATGATAGCCTTAATCGATGGCTATTATGATGACTTATTACTATGGATTTAAGACAATATCATGGCATGATACATATATCAACTGTTAACCATATGCTATAAGTGTCAGTAAATGGAAATAACATTTAAACATTGAAATTTTACTTTCAAATTACTTTTGAACCATTCTTTTGGCAACAATTTAAGCTATATTATGGGGGGAGATACTCAACCCCATGTAGTTGACTTTATTATCTTTAAATAAAGTGCAAACTTAAGAATGTTTTAAATGCCAACTTTAAGCCTTTAAGGTTGCACAATAAAGCCACATAGTGGCGTAGAGAAATAAATTTAAAAAGTCATTATAATATTGCCAAAATATTTCTGGATTAAAATTGTGTGTCAGTTTTTACATCAACGTTTTTACATAAACAAATATTTTTGGATTAAAACTGTGTGGACTATGATCCAAAACGTTGATGTAAAAACTAACACACAGTTTTAATCCAAAAATCCTTTGGCAATATTATTATGGACTGTGGAGACTTCATGAATTTAATTAAGTCATTATAAGCCAACATAAAGTCATGGCTATAAAGGAGGAGTCAAACCACTGTGAAGGCCAACTAAGTCTAACAATTAATGTTCGTCTTCATGCCATAAATTGTGGCAGATGTGGGAAATAATCAGCCACATAGTGGTGAATAAAGCTTAATTTTAAAAGCAAAGTAAATTGGTTTCAAAATGTGGTAGAGAAGGAATGTCATGAGCCTTTTTATAAGGATTCAAAATGCATTTTTAATGTTCAAAAAATGGCTTTTGAAACATGGAATTGTTGGAGGTATTCGAGCCTCTCAAAGAGGTAATATCTAAACTGTTTGTGGTTACTTAAGCATAAGTATGGGGGCACGCTTAGATCAGGAAAGTGGTGTATTTAATTTTCATAAATTATAGTAAAAGTGGCAAGACTAGTTAAGTATTTCCTTAGATGAGTCAAATAAGTTTAAATAGCTTATTATGTTGTCTATATGATAAAAATTTGGGGTTAAACATGATGCTAAGTTGCTCAAATTTTGACAATATTATATATCATGTATTTTCATTACTTCTTATGATATTCTTGAGGACCAAAACCATATAACTTAATATTGAAAGTTTGAAACTTGATTAAGAGGAAGTAATCCTCTATTCAGTTTAAATATTATTATTTGAGTACTTGTTTGACATTATGTCAGTACCTACGATATGACCATGTGAGTCATGATAATGGCATAGTGTCATCAATGTTTACCCAAAGGAGCATAAAATAGGTGAAAAGATAAACCTTATTGGTTTATGTTAGGACATGAATTAGAGATAGAAGCCTATACCTTAGATGTTACGAAAATATAATAAGGGAATTCAATGTCCAAGATATTTAGCCAGACCGATCATATTACCAATCTTAGTGAGTAAACACTTATGAATGTGAATCTATTGGAAGGTAGAACCAATTGGTATACAGTTTGATTTTTAACCTTAAGTCAGTACTTGAACCTAGATAAAGATGCTTGATTAGAACTCTATGTCAGTCATTCCTTGTAATCTTTCTAACAACATTACTGTCGAAGGAGTTTATGTCTTAAAGTGTAATCTTAGTAAAAAAGACTACAATGTTTACCAAGAAAGACTAAACCCTAATGAAAAACTATATTCATTAATGGAGAAATGTCCATCATCATGGGGTTTTTGTGTATGTTGTCATTATGTTATATTGTGACTAGGAAGGTCAAGATGACATATTTTATCATCAAGAATTGCTAAAAGTTTAACCAACAAGAGTAGTTACTCTCAAGGATTATGGAAAAGATTCGAACAAGTGGCCATAGCCAAGACCCAGGTACTTACCAGAACGTAACTCAGGTGCTTGAGTCATAAACAATTAACCAAACTAGATGAGTTATCGATTTAGTGAACCTTCACATTGTGAGAAAGGATTTCAATAATAAAGCTAAACATTGGACATTTTGAAACTATAATACGAAGAGATAATCTTTGGTTTAAGTTTGATATTATATTATTATGCATATTGAACATTTTGTTAGTACTTATAGTTTGGGACCGAGCGAGTCTAGTTGATGACATTGTGTCATTGGTATCAGCTAATTGTGCATAAAATAGGAGAGTAGTTACTCTTGTGGTTAAAACTAAGGACTTGAATAAGAGGTAGTTGCCAAGTCCCAAGATGTTACATAAACGTAACTTGGGTGTTCAAAGTTAGAAAAGTATAACTAGTCAAGTCGTTTACCGACTTAGTAAGAAAGGACTTAAACAAGTTGCAGTCACCAAGGCCCAAGATGTTATGTGAATGTAACATGGGTGTTCAAAGTCAAGAATATGTAACCAACCTAGTTGAATTATGACTTTAGTGAAGCCATCTCTTTTTAAATAAAAATTTGTATGAAGAGTTAACCATTGGTCAAACAATAAATTTGGGTCAACCTTAGGTCAGATAAGGTTTCCAAGTCAAGTTAGAGGTGGTGAACATACGTCTAAGCCACTTGTAAGTAGTGGTTGAATTTAATTCAATACTTTGCCAAAGTAAGCACAATAGTATCTACTTGCACTTGTCAGTTCACTGTGCTCTAGAGTTACTTATCCAATCAATAGTGTCATTCATAATTAGAGGGAATCTATAGTTACATGACTATATTGGTTAAGTAGGACACAACACTAGAGACTCAAATGGAAATACTAGGGGGTACTTAACTATACTCTTTGTTGAAGGTTAGGGCCACTTCCAGTTGGAAGGTGTACGGGGGACTGTCGGTCTGTGGTTGGAGATAAAGCACTTGGGTGATGCTCTCCCTCTTGCAAAGGACATGTCGAGGCTTGTGAGAGAGTAATGTAATTCATATATGAAATTCCTGACCTTGTACTCTAAGTTAAATGTTATATCTTTACTTAATTGCAAACATTTATGTGGAAATTGAAAATAAAAAATTTATATATTACTTTTAGTTTGGAAAGTAAAATGATTTTTTTATGAAATGCTTATGTTATCAAAATGCAATCGTAGTTTCTATTGTTTTAAGAAAAAAATATTTCCTAATTTCATGGAAGGAAATTATTTACTACATGGTTAAAAACCCAAGTAATTTCCTTGTTAAAAGGGTGTGGATGTTACAATTTCACACATTACTACTGAGGTTTCTTATGTTACACTAATATCATGTGTATATGGGAAGAAAGAGAATGATATTGAAACTTTTAAACACATAGTTATATAGTAGTATATCTAGTGTAGCAAGTTGTATCGATGAAACTAAAATTTCATCAATAAGTCATCACCTCCTCATAATCATACCCCTTCAGGTCCCCTCTTATAATTTAATATGTTAATGAAACCCTTTTTTAATTTTTTCAACTTCTTGTTATATAAAATTCTATTTTTCCTAGTCGCACGTATTTCACCATTTCACTAAAATTTCATCAATAAAGGCTCACCCAAATGACCTCCTAATTAAATTCTTCAAAAATTACATTGTTAAAAACTTAGAGGATAAATAGGTTTCACACATTAAGTTACCGAGGTTTCTTATGTTACACTATTCTCATGTGTATATGGGAAGAAAGAGAATGATATGGAAACTTTTGCACATAGTTATATAGTAGTATATCTAGCATAGCAAGTTGTATTGATGAAACTAAGATTTCATCAATAAGTCATTACCTCCTCATAGTCATACCCCTTCATATCCCCTCTTATAATTTAACTACCCTTTCTTCAACAATTGATAGATGCCCTCTTCTAAAGGTCCTCTTCATCTTCTCCCTACTCTTCCCATAAATACGTTTGTTCATTTAATAATCATGTTTTCCCAAATCCCCTATCATATTCTTCACATAAAAACACATCATTGATCATGACATTAGTTTAGTTGCTCCTACTAGTATAGATCCCCCTTTCTCTTCTCATAAACTTGAAATATTATATCGAAAAGGTTTCAAGATATTAGCACACTCTAGATATAAAGGAAAAGACCTTGGCCTAAAATGAAGATAGTATTACTTGAAAAAATATGCTCTTCAAATAGATCACTAAGTTGATGCATGAAATAATATAAATCATATTTATATTTTTCCTAATATATAAATTCATGAATGAATTTCATCTCGACAACTTTCTCTTCTTTCTTACTTGTCAAAAGAAGCATCAAAATATAGCCTATAATTGGATAGTGCAATCACATTTCATGCTAAATTTCCTATTTTGAAGTAGCTCCCATATGATGTATTATAGAACATTTTTATACATATTTAATTTGTATTTCATGAATGGCTTTTTATCTCAATAAATTTATCTTCTTGCTTACCACTTAAAATGAGCAACAAAAATTAGCCATTGACATTGGCTAAGCATTGAGCTTGTACTACACTTATCATGAAAACTTTATATTTTCCCTCGTATGGCTTTATCATATGTTATTAACCTCCTTTGGCCATATCCTATACCTATTTTTATTTGTATATAATATGTCTTCTTTTTTATAGAGATAGGGTCTTCCAAACGCTATTCCACAAACATCCAATGAGATGATATCAACAACCACCTCATCATTTAAGACTATGGTGAGTAAACTTAATCACACATTATATTTTGAATAAAGTATTAAAAAAATGTATCCAACCCAAATGATATGGACTCAATCGTCTCCTAGTTTGTAATTTAAGCTCATCAAGACTATAATTATATAAATAAAGTTTGCTTGGAAATAACTTTCAATTCAACTATCTACCTTTCCTCCCTTGAGTTGTACCTTGACTATAAGAGTTTTATCATCTCATTCTCAAACTAAGAATCATACCTACTATTTCAAGTAACTTTCCTTAGGTCGGAACACGGAAAGCAATCATTTAGGTTGAAGGTGCACTCAATATTGTTCACCTTCTTCCTACAAGATGTATTTTTTTATAAGAAGCTTTCAACATGACTCTTTTTGGTGTCATTATTTGATACAATGTTTAAAATTCTCATTTTCCTTGGTATCTATTGTGTTTATAGTGTTCATTTCTCTCTTCAATGTTAGTTTCCTTATTTAAATATTCACCTTGTATTTTTTCTTACATTGGTAATTTTGTTAATAAGAAGCATAGTCATCTTGATTTCCATATCAATATAGTATTTAGGGTTTATATTTTAGGGTTTAGGGTTTACAATTTATGGTTTGGGGTTTAGGATTTTAGTTTTCAGGTCTAGGTTATAGGTTTTAGTTTATTGTACATGTATCCATTATTTTGATGAATATGTTTACAAATGGAATTCAAAAACTGTAGAATTCAACCTAATTACAACAATTAAAATAAATAAAAATATAAACCATGAAATTACAAACCCTAAGTTCGTTACATTATATAATTAATTTTTAAACCATAATATTACAAACAAAAAATATTAAATATGAAGCAAAAAAAAGCACAAATACTAACTCGGAGGTCGTTGAGATCAAATATGTCGAAGGGAGGGGGTGGCAGGCACAATTTGGTGGTGTATAGGGCTTAAAAAATGGGTACCAGTTCTCCTCTATTCACTCTCTCTTGATATGAAAGCTACAGGTGAAAATGAATTGACAGTCGATTTAAAAAAATACCTTTTCAAGATGTGTACCCATTTAGTAGCAGGTACCCGAAGCGAAATGGGTGTAGGTGTTAAAATTTAGGCTCGAGAACCCATTCCTAAATGGGTACTCATTTTTTTCAAAATGGTTCCCCATCCCTTTCAACTTTTTTTGGATGAAACTTCCCCTCTTCGTGGACCCAACTTCTTGCTTTTACTCGGGAGCATTGTAGAGAGTTGTAACAAGTTGTAGAGAGTTGTGTGAGAGCTTGGGTGTGTAAGAAAGCCAGGAGAGAGATATTCCTTTCAAAATAAAAAATATCATTTAAAAATGGGAAGAGAAGGGAAGAGGAAGACATAGATGAACCAATATGAATCATTCCAATCCATTTTCACTAACATAGGAAGGTGACAAGTGGAAAATGCTTAAAATTATGATCCTTTAAATGAAAAAATGTCATGGGATGCTAGTGCTATGCAAAGACATACACACTAAGCGCTAGTGTCTAGATAATTTACGCTAAAAAATGACAGGTTACGAGAACATAGGGGAAACACAAAACTGACATAAATAAATGACCCTGAAAAATAAGGCCTAAGCACCCTACGAGGCACCCTGTGGAGAAAAGGCTAATAAAAGGGCTAAAATGAGCCTACAAAAATGCTAAGGGAATGGACACCAAAGTGGGCACAAAATATAGGTGAAATTACAACTTGGGTATGTAATTTATGATACTACATATTTTAATATTTTATTTAAATAATGGATAATATTGAAAATTAGTTTATTTTAATTAAGTAATGAAGAACTATTTAATTAAATGATGATCTACTAAGGATTAATGGTAATAATATGATAGTAATGGATGTTAAAAATGGTAATAGTGATAGCAGAAGTAAAATTATTATAGTTCCTACACTATGCTTTTATTAGTATTCTACTTGCTCATGTTTATTCTAACAATATTTACATCTTGTGATAACATACAAGTTATAATTATAATTTTTCTTAATGCTTCTCATGATGACATATTAAATTTTCTAGTGCTTGAAAAATCATTTATTTACCAATTATATCTACTTCCATTTTCTTTATAGCTCTACTTGAGAGTAACATTAGAGGGAACCTATCTTCCTACCATTATATGTACTTTCATGAGCATACCTTAGTATCTTATTTTATAGGAGTGAATTTTCACCCTCTTGCAAATTCTCCTTTTACACCCTTCACTTTAGAAAAATCAAATCTGACCATGTAATTCCACATCACCCATCTGAACTCCATCCACTTGGCACTTGTTTTTAATGTCGATGGGGGAATTTATGTCAGGGACATGCACGAGACGCACAGACGTCTGTGCAACATGCTATCATCCTGACATGATTCTTCCTCTAGAATCTGCAAAGGTGTTACATTCTCCATTGGTGACAAAACATAATGCCCTTGTGCCTTCCTACCGACCATTGAACAGATCTTTCCCTCCCAATTCATCTTCAAATGGCTATTCGTCACTTCCAATCCATCTTCTTCACATCTCTAGACATTCATTCGATCTTGCTTCACATTCTTACTCCATATTCTTGCAACTTCAAGCTACTGGTTGCACTATCAACTCTTTCAACAATAACAACATTCTTCACATCTACCACATAAGTTGTAACTTGGTGTCTTGTGAGACTACTTTCGACGTCGCTGCGGCCACATCGAATTTTCCACAGTTGTAGACTTACATTTCTCTCTCATTGGCCTTGAGTGCCTTTGGTCAAGGGTGGTATCACTTTCTTACTATTACTTTTTTGTTGGATTTGGGTAGCATAGTGTTTCTCATAGTGTTTGGTAATTTCCTTTCCAACATTGTTTCTTTATCATGTTTCTATCTCTTTATCTATCTGGTTGTCCGTGGAGGTGGAAACACCAAAAGAAGGGGTTTGACTACGACAAGCCTTGAAACAACCCCAACATTTTTCCCTTGTTTATTGTGTGTAGGTACTTGTTCGTGTGGAGCTTGTTGGTGAACTGGACCCTTTGTGAGTTAAATCTTCACTGCCTTTATTCTTGTCATCTCTATATCATCTTTCATGTTATTTCGGTTATTCTATCATTTATCATTTTAGTCATCATTTTAAACCTCAAACGCTAGACTGTTAGTAGGATTTTTGTAGTCCCTATTTGTACTTTTTTACTATTTGTCCATACGGATGATAATGCATCTATAAGATGCCAATGCGTTCATTATTGTCTCTTTCCCGCGCTGTTGTCCACAAGCAGAGAGTTGATAGAGTTGCAATTAGGACTCCATAAACCTATTCGTTTAGCCCCATTAAAACTCTTAGGATTAATAGATTAGTAGAAGCATTGAGAGTGCTCTCCGTTCTCCATCCTTGACATCAAATACTTGTCCAACTTGTTTCTTTGGATTTTTGCATTCCTTCTTCACATGTCCTCTTTTCCCACTGTTCCAACACTTCACTCTATTCTTCTTTCCAAGAGTTTTAGATCTACCCTTAGACTTGTCCTTAGGCCCATTCTTATCTCCTTTAGACCCTCTTTCTTTAGGCCTTCCCCTTATGTTGAGAGCATCACCTGTATTATCCATTGCCTTTTTCCTCATTTCTTGTGATGACAAAGTTTCTACAAGAACATCCATCTTTGGATCTTCCATGTTAGCAGTGATAGCAAGTACAAAATTATCCCAAGATTCATGTAAAGAATAGAGAAGCATAATACACTTATCTTCTTCTTCTAATTTGACATCAATAAAGGCTTATTGACTCAAAACCAAATTAAAAGGATTTAAATTCTCGACTATAGATTCACCTTCCCTCATCTTAAGAGAAAATAGTTTCCACTTCAAGTAGAGTTTGTTTACCATAATTTTTGCTTGATAGATTTCACCTATTCGGTTCCACAAAGCGTATGCAGCCTTTTCCGATGACACATTTAGGAGAAGGAAATTAGAAAGACACAACCTGATAGTGCCTTGTGCCTTTTTATCAATCTTCTCCCAATCTTCATTAATCATTTTCTCGGGTTTCTTTTCATTTGTTACAGCTACCCATTGATCTCGTTCTTCAAGGAGATCCTCCATTTTCAGCTTCCACAACTCAAAACCAACTCCGTTAAATTTTTCAATATCCAAACAATTAGAAGTTGCAACCATGGTTAAACACAAAATACTACAAAAAATAGCTCAACAAAACTCCCACTAAAACTCAAAAAACCCTTGTTCTACCACCTAGAACACATAATTGGCTAGGCTCTGATACTAAATGTTAGAAAAACGGTAAAGGAATAGCAATAATGGAAGCTTTAACAGATTACTGTAAACCATATTATACAGTGTAAACCATATGGAGATTTAAACAACTATAAGCAATGGAAATGCAAAGATCATAAAGCATAACACATAACATAGTGTTTAACATGGAGATACTCTTTCAGGAAAAAACTCCACCAAAGAAGAGATGAATAGCTTCTATTAACAAGTATGTTTACAATACATCCACTCTAACTCCTCTTCAATCTGACAACATTTGTGTACCTGTAAAACATCTCATAGTGTCTCCAACTCAACCCCTCAATATATAGGCTCATGGGGACTCAAAATACCACCATAAAATATTACCATGGGTCAAAAAAAGGTTTGAAAATACCATGGTAAAAATCCATTCGACCCCTTACATGCTAAACATGGTCTCTTACATGACATTACACCTTCTTACAAGATGTCATAAGAATCCCTATAAAATAGGAGATGATCTTACATGCGTCATAAACCATCGATAGCTATGCAAAGATTCTCTTACGCATGGCATAGATGGTTCTCATGTCTAAAATGATATCCCCCACTTTTAGTCCTTACAGTTGTTATAGAATCCATCATAACATCCTTAAAAATAGGCTTTCCATGTTATACCACTAAGTGGAAATCTTTTGACAACTAATAACTTATTTTTCAAGGCACCGACATGTGGCAAAAGCGCAAACTCAAAATATCATGCCCTTTTGATGGAGCACGAATATTTAATAACATAAATGATATTTATCCATGGGAAACACTAAAGAATAATAAACAAACAACTAGGAATTGCCAAGGTTGAGACACCTTATTTCCCAACAACAGTAACTAGCAATCACACCTTAGTGTGTAATAGGTACATTGAAGAAGTTTGGAAGGTCAATTAGGATAAATTTTGGTCTATATTTTCAACATTTATGCAGTACATGAGGTCAATCGGTAGGCCATTTAGCAAATGATGTTGTTTGTGCAAAAAAGGTCTCAATGGAGAAGTGATAGCTTTAAATAAACTATGCATCCACTTACATGGATCCAAACATGATTGAAATAAAACCTCTGAATCAAGAACATAATCAGGCTCCATTACCAACAGGCTCATGTTATGTTTGTAATAAGGAGAGAGGGAGAGAGAGAGGGAGAGGCAGGGATAGAAAGAGGGAGATATAGAGGGGGGAAGAGTGAGAGTGAGAGAGAGTGGGGTAAGGAGATAGAGATAGAGATATAGATGGAGATGGAGAAGGAGAAAAAAAGATAAAGAGAGAGAGGTATAGATCGAGATGGAAGAGATAAATATATAGAAAGGGATAGAGAGGGGGATAGATGGATGGATAGAGAGAGGGAGACATGTCTAGAGATAAAGGGGGAGAGGAAAATAGACTTAGAGATGAAGATAGAGTGAGAGAGGAAGAAGGAGATAAATAGATAAAGATATAGGTAGAGGGAGAGATAAATATAGAGAGAGATAAAAAGATAGAGAGGGATAGATAGAGAGGACGGGATATAGAGATATAGAGGAAGAGGGAGAGGAAGAGATAGAGAGATATAGATGGTGAGATAGAGTGATAGAGATATAAGGAGATATAAAGAGGGGAGGAGAGGGAGATAGAGACAAAGAGATAGAGAAACAAGGAGAATTAGAGATGGGTAAATAGAGATGGGAGATGGAGAGAGAAATAGGGGGATAGAGAAAGGGAGAAAGAAGTAGGGGGAGATAGAGATATATGGAAAGAGAAAGATAGAGAGATAGATATATATGTGAAGAGAAAGGGATAGAGAGGTAGATATAGAGAGATAGAGAGGGGGATAGGGAGGGAGAAAGGGACAGAGAGATGGGGAGAGATAGAGAGAGGGGGGAGATAGAGAGAGAGGTGTGAGAGAAAAGGAGAGAGATAGGTAGAGGAGAGATAGAGAAGAGGGTGAAAGAGATAGGTTGAAGAGGAAGAGAGACAAGAGGGGGAGAGAGGGAGAGAGATAGGTAGAAGAGGGAGAGAAATAAGAGGGGGAGAGAGGGAAAGCGATACAGAGAGAGAGAGAGAGAGAGAGAGAGAGAGAGAGAGAGAGAGAGAGCTCAATATATATAGAGGGAGAGGGAGAGACATAGAAAGGGGGTGATGTAGAGAGATAGAGGGGGGTAGTGAAAGAGATAAAGAGATAGTTATAGAGGTAGATAAAGATATGGATAGAAAGAGATAAAGAGGAGTGAGAGGGAGATAAAGAGAGAAATAAAGATAGAGATATAGAGTGGGAGAGATGGAGTGAATGAGAGAGAGAGGGGGGGAGAGGGAGAGATAGCTCAATAGATAGAGAGGGGAAGAGGGAGTGACACAGATAATGGGAAATATAGAGAGATAGAGAGCTATAGGGATAGATATATCAATCACCCTCCCTATATCTCTATCTATTCATCTCTATCTTTTTATCTCTCTACCTCTCTATCTCTTTGTTTCCCTCTCTATTTGTGTGCTTCTCATTATCTCCCTATATATATATTTTCTTCCCTCTATTTATCTTTATCTCCCTATCTCTTTATGTGACTTTATCTCTATCTATGTCTCTCCTCTTCTCTCTTTCTCTTTTCCTTTATCTATTTTTATCTCTCCCTCACTATCTCTACCTCTTTTTCTGTCCCTCTTTATTCCTCGATATCTCTACCTATCTCTCTATATCTCTTTGTCTCCCTCTTTATCTCTCTTTCCCACTCTATCTCTATCTCTATCTCTATCTCTATCTCTATCTCTATCTCTATCTCTATCTTTGTTTCTCTCTCTTCTCTCTTTTTTTCTCCCTATCCCTCTTTTTATCCCTTTATTTCTACTTTGTTCCTCTCTTTATCTACCTTCGTTTCTTCCTCCTCCCTTGTCTCATTTTGCTCCCTCTCTCTTTTTTCTCTCTCCACCTATCTATATCTTATCTCTATCTCCCTCTCCCTTTTCTCGTCCTTTCTCTTTCTCTTTTTCTCTCTATATGTTTGTCTCCTTAAGTGTGCAATGGGTACATTGAAGAGGTTTTAAAGGTGAATTATCATATCGTTAATCAAATGACATGCTGCCTCGAGCATAACTCCCCAAGGACACATGCCATCCTTGGATTTTTGACATGAAACAACCAATCAAAAGATAGTTTCTCTTTTCTCTCTCTTTTCCTTTGTATCTCTTATATTTCTCTCTCATGCTCTATCTCTCTTTGTCTATTCCTCTCTCTTTCAATCTCCATCTCCATCTCTCTTTCTCTCTATCTATTTGAATTTGTCTCTTTCTATCATTCTCTATCTTTTGAGTTCATCTCTTTATTATCCGACAAGCTACATATAGTGTGAGATTTGAGCCTGAAACAAGTCTCATGCCTACAAACCACTATTGAGTCGTCGGAAAACAAGTTTTAGCTACCATTTAATGGTAAACCACCTACAATTTAATGGTAAAATCCTCTAAAATATTAGGTAAAAGCCTCCAAAATCTCACTCATCACATAAAAGCTAGGTACATATTGATTTGACAACTAGATGGGAACATTCTATTTCCATTTGTAGTATTTTTTGTCAATTTGATGACAACTTTATTTTTTCATTTGCATTGGTTTATGTTTTAAATCTGTATGCAAATATTTCATAATCAGATAATACTTAATTTATTTAAAGAAAAAGTCTAGATTTGTCTAAATTTATTTCATTCCATTATTTAGCATTTATTATTAATTGTTTAATCTAGCCACGTGTAACTAGCATTTGCAGGGAATCCATGCGCAAACACATACTCTCTAACATATTAACATACATATAGTTTTCTATTGACGTAATTCTTGAACCTCTTATAGGTACAAGTGCTAGTATATATACCTCTCTATATAGAATTGTCTCCCCCTCTATCTCTCTTTCTTTTTCCTAATCTCTCCAAAGATCAATTAAAATTCTGTTTGTTCTATATAAAAATATATTAATTATTAATTATAATAATTTCTATCATAGAATATAATATATAATAATATCTATCATAGAATATAATATATAATAATAAATATAATATAATTATATTTAATTTATTTTTATTATATTTACGCTAATATATACTTAACTACGTATAAAGGATGCCGTAATGTTAAAACCTAAATGTGCTCATTATTAGGATCTTGGCCGTAATTTTCATTTTAATAACTGCATGGTCCCATGGGGGGCTTGGGCTTCTATTTTCGTGGAGCAGGAGGTCCCATGGAAAAAAAAAAATTGTGCTACAAGATTGATTGGAATCTCTTCCAGAAAAATAGGAGCCCCTACAATATAGGGATGAATCTTTCAGCTGGTTAAAATGGGGTGGGGCTAGAAATTGCCCCTACAACTTAAGAGTTTTGTGTGCCATTTGTCGCACATCTCAAACACAAGAAATTAAAAAATAGAAAAAAAATTCTGAGCTTAAATTTTTAAGTAGAATTGCAACATTAAATCCATGGGACCAACAACTTCCTCAAATTTTGGAGCTTAAAATTTTAAGCAGGAGTGCACTACTAAATTCATGGGACCACCAACTTCCCTATATTTATGAGCTTAAATTTTTAAGCAAAATTGCAACTAAAATTCATGGGACCATGTACTTTAAAATATTCCTAAAAAATCTAAGCAGCACCCGCTGAGATTTTTAAGGTAGCCCCCTCCATAGGACCGCACTCTAAACATACTCTAAAACCCTCGTCGAAGCCTTATTTTCAGGCTGCAGCTCGCCAAATTGGAGAAGTGAAAGGTCAATACCAGCTAGGAAGAGTTTGGAGGAGCTAGCGGCAGGAAAGCAGAAAAAAACCGGCGGAAAACAACCGAAAAAGGGCGAAAAATGATGAACGGCTGATATTCGCTTAATCGTTTTGCATTGATACGGACGCCGTCGATAAGATTTTACAGGTAGCCTTGTACGTTAATTAGTTTTGATTGATTTATGCTCATGTGTATGCATTTCATTGGATTAGATTAGACCCACCCTAGGAATGTTTATTTTCCTTCATAGAGAGAGACAAAAGTTTAGATATATCTAAATATTTAATATTAGGTTGCGGTTTATCAGAGGTTTTGGATGCTTGCGTTTATTTGACGCGAGAAGGGGACTGTGGTGCGGAACAATGGCGGACCCTTACTGGAGATTAGCAGCCGCAGGTGAGAGAGTGCTTTCTCTTCATCCCTCACTCTGTAACGATAATATGTGATTTCAATTCATGCCTCTAATTAATCCGTGCTTTTTCTATAGCTGGAAAGAGGTATGCTTTGGTGGGTAGGGTCTCTGTAGAGTCCCACGGTTGCAAAAACTAAAACTAAGCTTCTAACATGTTTTCAAAACAAATGTTTTATGAGTTCAGAGATGGAACATGTGAAGCATCACTACTGTCTAACTATTTCTCCAACCCTTAGTATTTCCAGTTCCTCATGGTTGGATGATAGTTCGAATATTGGCTCGGGTCCTTTCCCGTTTATAGGCCTTGTCTCATCGTCGCGTTGAGCCTTTACACCTACACTTCCTAGCTCCCTCCCAGTAATGATAGGTTTTTAGAGTTGGCTTCACCGTCTCTAGTGAATCCAGATGGTTCCAATCGCAGTTTGGTGGAGGGTAGAAAGGGGTGGCGAGGGAAAAGCTCAATGCAACTTGGTTAGTATTCTTAAGCTACACGGTTTCAACTTGTGTTCTTGTGTACATGGAATGATTGATGATATACATTTGGTCAGTAATTTTTGTTAGGTTCAGCACTTTGCATTTACAATTTCTCTGAAGGAGATATTGGACACTGCCTATAAAGATCCTATGACACAATACCTGATAAGTCAGATGTTTTGTGAGAAGCGTGATTTTGGAGAGATTCAGTGGAGGAATACACTAGTGATCAGAGAGCCCTCAGCCCCATCCGATTAAAACTTCAATCTAGGGTTTGTGATCACATAATCAATTCTTTATCTTTGCTTTGGAGAGAAATTATATGTTCTTTTGGTTAGTAGGTTGCATTGTTGCGTCAGCGCAGTGCCCATGGGCTTTTCTTCTAATGGGTCTCTTTGGTTCCGGGAGATTTTATTGTGATGGGCAAGGATGGACAAGGCTTTGAACTTCACTAATCTGCATGGCGCCAATTTAGATGTTTACAAATATTTTTTCAGGCATGCCAATCTTACGAAAAACATCTGTTCTTTTATTTATTTTTGATATTAATTCTGGACTGGGATTCACTGGCCAGATTTTGGAGAGTTTCAGTGGGGGAGTACAGTAGTGACCAGAGAGTGCTCAGCCCCATCTGATTAAAATTTCAGATTAGGGTTTGTGATCACGTAATCAATTCTTTATCTTTGCATCCGAGAGAAATTATATGATCTTTTGGGTTAGTAGGTTGCTTAGTAGCATTAGCGCAGTGCCATAGGCTTTTCTTCTAATGAATCTCTTTGGTTCCGAGAGATTTTATTGTAATAAGTAAGGATGGACAAGGCTTTGAACTTCACTAAGCTGCATGGTGCCAATCTAGATGTTTACAAACATTTTTTCAGGCGTGCCACTCTTGCGAGACATCTGTTCTCTTATTTTAGCTTGTTCAAATATTCTAAGTGAACACTTATTGCTATTGTGAGACTACCTGTTCCTTTCCCTGATTGTGCACCTTTGAGCATTGGTATTGTTTCATCATTTTCTGATTGCTCTCAGATATATCTTTAAAGGGAAGGATGCCACACTTGTGGCTTAACTATGGGATATACTAAAATAGGTGATTTCTTACTTACTTTTCTTCTTAATGTGCCTGATCTCATGGTTTGATTGAGGTTATTGAGTATTTTGGTAGGTTCTCTGTCTGAATTTCTTCTAGAAAAGGGTTTACATTTAAGCCCATAAGAATTTTGTTGCTGATTTCTGGATGCTACAGGTGGTCTACCACCAGCTGGAGGACTGGAGCCTCGTCGTGATTTTTCTGGTTATTTTCCTTATGAAAGCTCACAGCCAGCTGGTCGTGACATTCCTGGTTATCTGCCCCACGAAAGCTCACAACCAGCTGTCCGCGATCTTCCTGGCTATCTGTCTCGTGAAAGCTCACATACATCCGGTCGTGATCTTCCTGGTTATCTGCCTCGTGAAAACTCACAGTCAACTGGTCGTGACCATCCTGGTTATCTGCCTCGTGAAAACTCACTATTCGATGATAGAATTGGGCATCCAGTGTGGAGGACACATGACCCACTTGGCCATCCTTCTGAATCTCTACGAGATGGGGTAATTTTCCTTGCGCAACTGTTTTCAAGATTCATGTTTCAACCGTTTTTCTTGTGTAATTATCTTTAAAGCTAATGCGTTCAAATTTCATGGCAGGTTTCTCCATATCGAGCTGCTGGCCTAAATGCCAGTGAGATTGGTGGCTCTGGAGTTGGTTTGGGTGGAGTAACTGGTAGTTTAGATTTGGGAAGTGGTTCTGGAATTAGTTTGGGTGGGGTACCTGGAGCTGCAGCATCAGCACGAATGATGGCACCGGCATTGGAAGATTCAGTTCGGATGGCACAGAGGCAAGGAGGTGTCAGTATGGACCCTGCTCATGCTGGAAGGACTGCTAGCTCAGAATATTATGCTGCAAGACAAGATGCATCTTTGCGGTTGCTGGATACTGCAAGACCAGATGCATCTTCAAGGCTGCCTGAGAATCTTAGGGCTGATGCAACAACAAATACAATATTTATTGAGGGACTTCCTCCTGATTGTACTCGCAGAGAAGTAGCTCGTATCCTTCATATAGTTGTATGATTTATCGGTTATAGCTTGTTTTCCCTTTTAGCAAGTTTTGGAAATTCAGGAATATAGAATTCATGGATTCATTCAGTTTAGTTCACTTAGTGTTTAAATGTTTTTCTTAACCATTGATTACAGATATTTTTCGTCCTTTCATTGGGTTTAAGCAAATCAGAGTTATACACAAGGAACCTAGACGTGTAAGATTTTCATATTCTCCTTCTGAAATTTGTATAGATGATTAGATGCATGTTTTCATTGTAAATTGGCTATTACCTGTGTTACCTGGTTGAAATTCAATGAGGCTAAAATTCGTAGCACTTTTTTCATGTAAATTTGTTTTGAAAAAAACTAACTATAAATCTGATGTACAAAAATAATTAATACATAATATCTATATAGTACACATTAAAAGTTATTATATACATATTTGTAAAAGTATTAAGTGTTGAAAATGAAAATGCTTGGATGTTCTATTGATCAACCAAAGAGTTGAATATATACGATATACTTATAGTTGTTTGTAACTACATGATGGAACCTCCTCCATCTAACTTTCTACGGGAAGTTTTACTATTACCTCTAACAATTAAACTAACATACTATGTGATGTAATATTTCCAATAGTTCCCCCTTATTACATTCACCTTTGAAGACTTGGATGAACTAGAACACACCCAAGGTACAAAAATAAATTATAATTCATGGACTAGGATACACACTCGAATTTATATTGCATGATATCTTTAGTCGGTACCGATCCTTATTGACGTAAACATCTCTTGTGAATTGAGACACACACTATACTCAATTACTACATTGAGCTTGTGAATCAACAAACACTCACTATTCACAAATAGAACACTTTGCTTGCAAATTGAGACATACTCACTATCCACAGGCATAGTTGGAAAACTTGGACTTGACACTTATTTGGCAACACAAAATTTTAATTTTTGACTAGGGACTTGACAAAAACTTGGCAAAACTCTACAAAAATAAACATAATTACACAAATAACATAAATTAATGCATATAGAGCTATGTTACCAAATTACCCAAAACCTAGGCTGATTTTGGGTACAAAACGTCTTGGAATTGAAGTCTTCATGGAATCGGGCAGGGTTTGGATTTTTTGTGCCTTGATCTCAATAAAACCCTAAACCACATTCTTTGTTCTTGAATATTGAAAATTAAAAGCCTAAATGGACAGAAAAACTCAAACATCTTTGACTGCTCTCATTTTTAATATTTTTCAAAAATGTTATTGTTATTTTTTTTCTTCTTATTTTAATGGAGTTTGTAACATCAGGGTGGGAGGTGGAACTGATACAAATTGGGTAGCGGCAAAGATAAGTAATGGATGGTGTTTTTCTTGTTCACAAAATTGTTTCAATTCAATGAGTGTTTTTCTCATTCACAAAAATTGTTTCAAGTCAAAGTCCATGGGTTGAAGATTTTATGTTGTTCAATTTCCAACTAATGAAAGGAGAGAAAACCAACCACTTCAAAGATTGTGGACAGTTGTTCATATTCGGCAATTTTCCTCCACTCTAGTCTCTTTCCCATGTTTGATTTAGTATAGAGCATTCCGAGAGAGACATTTCAATATTTTGAATTTTCGGCTCATGAGATAATCCTATTTTCTTATGTCATGTTTCCATCAACGTAAGAGTGGGAGTTTGGAATATAGTTCACGATAATGGGGCCCAACAACTATGATTGTCAAGTGTAACCCTACTTTTTTTTGTAAATAGTTTTAAAAATTTATAATTTAAAATATAATAATTAATATTATAAAATAGTTTAAAATCTAAACTAATATATATTATATCAGTATATTCTATGTTACCCGGTTCGTAGGCATAAGCCTTCGGGTCCTAGTCTTGTTCGACTCGGGTTTGGGGTTCGGGTACGGTCCCCTGTGGGTTTAGACAGGGTCTAGTCCACAACCTATGGATCCAACTTGGATGAACCTAGGCAAACCTAGGTAGAATTTGGGCACAGCATAGTTGGAGCCGGCAAATTTCAGCTTTATTTATTTATTTTTGATTTGTTTTTGACTCCAAAAAGTGCACTGTAGAAATTGACGTGGCAAGTTTCCCAAATATTTCTTTTGCAACAACAGGGTTTTGGATAGCTTTATTTTCTAGGAAGGAATTGTTATTTTTTTTTGGCTTCAATCAAACAAAACTTTATGTTGGAGGATGGTTAAAAATATACTCATTCGCGTGAACATTTTTCAGGACAGCTTAAGCTTTAAACCATAGCAGCAAAAATCGTTTGGGGAAAAAATCGGCAAACCAAAAGTTCAAGATTTTTTGAAAAAAAATATAAAAAATTGTAGAAAAAGAGACAAAACCTACTTTTTTTTAAAACTTAAGGTCATCTCCATTGCATAGAGATATATAGAGCAAATAAAATAGAGATTTTAATATGTGAATTGTAGAAAATAGATCTTTTTTGTTTATATTCATATCGCTGATTGCATTGCACAAAATATACTTCATAAATAGTAAGTAGATGTTGACATATGACAAAATGTTAATTACAATATAGTTTGTAACTTTGTACAAAGTCAACCTCTAAACTAAGTACAAAGTTAGAAAATCAAATGTAGCCAATGACAACTACGCTAGAGGGCAGCAGGTCTTGATGATGAAGCTCCTAGTTCAGAGCTTCTCCCAATTTGTTCAACCAAGTGACTATCCACTTGAGCCTCTAGTATCTTGAAATCCTTAGGCTCAAGAAAGTCCTCATTAGCAGCAATCCAATCAAATACTGGATCAATCTCATCAAGGTCAATTGGCTCATCATCCTCAATAGTACTTGTTTTTGTCCATGTAGAAATTAGTCTTGGCCTTGCAAGTGAAAAAGATAATGAATACAATTTCAACTAACTGCAAGTATATTGAAAGTCTAACCTTGAGCTTTCTTTAGCTTCAAGTGGAGGTTGTGGTGAACAAGCACCAAGTCGTTCATTTGTTGTTGTGTTAGCCGATTGTGTTTCTTGGAGTGTATGTGTTCAAAAACACTCCAAGTAGATGAACTATATGGCTGGCTCAAAATGCGTCTCGCCATCCATCTAAGGTGTTAGGTTTCATGACCAAAATAATCCCACCATTGTGCTGCAAAAACACATTACATGGAGATGATATCATGTAAAAATATCTTAAAATAATCTTAACACTTAATGATCATGTCCACAAAATAGAGACTTTCACAGGTTTATAGAGTCTACTTGGTAGCAAGGTCTTCCTGCCTTCGATGGCAGCCTTAGATGAGAGAAAACCCCATGCTTGCTTGTACATTGCTAACTCTCCCATAGCTCCCTGTAATTGTTCTGTGTTAGCAAACATTTTTTCCATGCATATGAACAAGCCCTGTGAAACCTCACCATCATCATGTCTAAATTAAGAGTCATAGAACAAACTTGGATTAAGATAGTATCCTGCAGCATGCAGAGGAGAATGCATCTGTCAATCACATCTTCTATCAATTATGACCCATAATGGCATATACCTATCCCTGTCATTTTGCATCCCACCCCTCATCACCTCCTTGGCCCTATCTATGGCCTCATACAAATAACCCATGGGGGATTTATCCCCATGCACTAGTCTCAAGACTTTTACTAGAGGCTCTGAAAACTCTACAACTTGTTGTAATGTCCCCCTTTTGGGATAACCCTAAATCTGCCCTAATTTATCAATTCCAAGTGATTACCTTGGTTTTGAAGATGTTTATAGAACAGGTAGGCTCCTGCAAAACAGAGTTAGAGAATATTTACAAGGCAATATTAATTAGCATACATGTAAGGAAATCAAAGAGAACGTGGTTAGGGATACAACTACCTATTGACCTGCAAATATGTTAGCAGACATTTATAAAATAAGACATTATTATATAAGCATATTGAATCTTCTTTGGATTTTCCTAATTCATTCTTCCTTGAGCATGATAGTTTGATACGGTGCCCAAGAAACCCTAGGCCCAAGAGCAATATGCCCCTCTTGGCCCCATGTGGCCCTTGCCATCCATATGGGGCGGTGTGCCTAGTGTTCTACCGTCGTTCCCTTGTACCAAAGCCATCATTGCTCAATCATATTGAGAGGTTGAGTGTGTAGCTATAGTAGGGAGTCCATGGAGACGAAATACCTCACGGAAGAATAACTTTGCCACTTGTGAAGCAGTGAAATCGACTGCGATAGTAAAGAAGTGTGCATACTTCGTCAATCTATCAACAACCACATATATACAATCCTTCCCCTGAACTCTCAGAAGACCAGTAATAAAATCCATCGATATACCTTCCCCCTTCTGCTCTGGAATAGGCAATGGCTACAGAAGCACAGTTGGGAAAGTATGCTCTGACTTGTTCTGCTGACAAGTCACACACTCACAAACATAGCGTAGGACATCATCCTTGAGACCCTTCCATGAGAATCTCTCACACACCTGTCTGTCCCTCCATATGACATTATGGTGCAACCAGTCTTTTCCCACTCTAGTTGATGCTCCTTAAGAACATCTTTAACATCTTGTATTGCATCATTGAGCATATCAACCCTCAGTGTCACGTAAGATGGGGCTTTAAACCTAGGACCCACAGCTGCAATAGCATCCACCATACCTTGCCAATATGGTGATCTAGCAACATGAAATGGCAAGCTAGAGTAGTACCAAAAGTTTCCAATCGCCTTCTTTGCTTGTTCATGAACATTCTTCCTCCATCCTGTATTCTCCAAAGTGGTCTGTGATCCTGGTGTAGTACGAGGTGCAAAGAAAGCATTAACGTTTCCTCCACTTGTGTTTGGGCCACGTGCTGTAGAAGAAGGTGTTGACCTTGATTCCCTCAAAAACCCATTTGCACCATCATTTTGACCTTGATTCCCTCTAGCATTTGCAGAATTAGAACCAGTGTTACCCGGGGACGCGTCCCCGGGTCTAAATCCCCCTCGTCCCTGTCCCGGAAACGTCCCAGGGACAGGGGACAGCCAGGGGACGGCAGCAGTGTACTATGTTTAATATCACATGCATATTCACAATGAATTCTGAATTCTGAATGCATATTGAGCATTGACAATGAATTCTTAACACAAATGTTATATGCTAAGTTTCTATAATGTATATATGCATGCTTTATCCATGTTTTCATATGAATTTTTAAAGTTTCCCTATATATTTTAAATTTTTCTATATTTTATATAGCCGTCCCCCCGCCGTCCCCAAATTTGGCCTGAAAAATTGGAAACTTGGGGACTCGTCCCCTGCCGTCCCAGTCCCGGAAACTTGGGGTAACACTGATTAGAACCTATTTCAACCTCGGTTCTTGCCCTTTTTGCCTTGTTCTCAGGAATCGCATGAAGAGCCTGTCTTGCTTGATATGTGACATCTGTAGGGCATGCTGGACAAGGAGTGCTGTTATTTCCTGGCTCCTTTGCCAAGTGCCATTTGAAGTGATAAATGCCCCCGGTGATATCATTCAGACACCAGTTGCATTTAACCTTTGTTGTACCCGATACTGAAGTGCAATGTGTCCATGCAAAGTCTTTTTGATGTGGCATTATGATCAAATCTGCAAAAACGTTTTAATTCAGTCTTATTTGATTATTTTCTCAAATTGGTCGATACTTGAGTACTAATCTTTAAGTAATTAGTGAAACTCTAGTAGAACTTTAAGTACATTAGCATTTAGGGAAATGAAATCTTTAGAGGAATACTGGGCTTTTTTAGAATCTATGTACAGGACTGAATAGACTGAGTGACCTCAAAACCGAGACTTGTTTTTGTGAAACTACTCTGAAACTAAGTTTCTGTTTCTGTGAACTGTTTGACTGATTTGCATTGCCTCCAATTCATACAATAGAGTGGTTGAAAATATCCAAGATATGTAAGAGATTCAGCAGAAGTGTGCAAAAAAAAAATGAACCAAACAAAGACATGATTATCTTGAAGAGAGCAATCAGGATTACAAAATGTTGGGGAGACATAAAAATTCAAGCAAAGCTGATTGTCAAAATGTCGCTGTGAAAAACCACTTGAGAATAGCAAGTAGATCTACTGTTGTAGGTTATTGTAGATGTATAAGATTTGTATCAAATGAGTTCAACCAGAAAATAAAAACAATGAGGCTTTGACACGATTTAATCTTAAATATCTGCTAATGTATCCTCTCCAAGACAAGAAATACTTCATTGTTTTTTAATTGACAATTATGCTTCAGCAATCAATACTGTTAAATCTACAGAACGTGATATTCTTGCCCCAGATATCTGCAATTAAAAAGAAAGAAGCACACAAATTGATGGAAAAGGAAAACAGAAACTTTAAAGTTCAGTGACTTGAAGGAGTGAACATAGATATTTAGATTTGGATTTAATATTTTGACTTTTTATACTGGTAGAAAGAAATACTATAAGAGATGGAAAGAAAAAATATTAATGTAAGAATTATCAATCCAAGATTTTGAATTTTTTGTAAATGACAATAGGTCAGCGCATTTTATAAATTACTCTTCCTACTAATGTCTTTGACTCTTTAGTGTTATCTTTTAAGACACCCTTAACAAGAAAACTTGTGTAACTACCATAAACCCCCAAGACAAATTCACACAGCAAAAATTTGGACCACTTTAAAGTCTAAAATCATCAAAATCTTTAGTTCATATTCACACAGCAAAAAATTGGACCACTTGATCTAAGTGAATTCTATCTTAGGTAGATTTCATATTCACAGTTTAATTCTTAAACATACATCTCGTTGTTTGTAAGGATGAATTAAACTGTGAATATGAACTTATTAACAGCTACAAAATTTCATATTCACAATATTCTACAGGATTTCTAATTTTCTACAGCTACAGAATTTTATTAACTGTGAATATGAACTTATAAACAGCTACAGAATTTTATAAACTGTGAATATGAACTTATGAACATACATAGGTAGATTTCATATTCACAATATTCCACAGGATTTCTAATTTTCTATATTTAGTTTAAACCTTCAGTTGAAGAGAATCTTTTAAGCACCAAATTTGCGTTCCTGTAGTCTATTTGCAAGCATATATAAAAGAATTTGTAATTTAAAAGAAATGTATTTGTATTATATAAGTGCAGAATACAGAATCTGCTGCTGTAGCACTACAGGAACGCAAGCAAAGGAAGACAGCACTCTCATTGAAGTTAGTCTATGAACAACAGCTGCAAAAAAATACCTGTTTGTGAATTGCGGCAGTCGTCTAACTGAAGACGCAAACCCGTTATTGTTGGCTTGGAAAAAAACCCTTAATCGTTTGCAAACTGCCTGTAACGTAGCTGCGACCCGTTTTGATAGCATTTTAGCACGTTTATTAGGGGTTTTTTGCGCAGGAATGACGTGGCGATTTTTTGCCTTTTTTTCATGATTTTCAACGATTTTTTTCCAGGTCAAACCTCCAGGAAAAATCACAAAAAAATCGTGGAAAAAATTGGCAGACCTGGCGATTTCTGCTTCTATGCTTTAGACGAGTCCCATGTATTTTCAAAAGCTCCCTTTTTATCTTTCAGAGGTTAAACTAAAGGTATTATGCATGAACAATGATGTTCCTAACAAGCATCAGTTTCCTATTATTTGGAATCTAGATTAGTTATCTTGCTTGTATTAGCCCAAGAGTTTATTGTGATCCTCTCTTTTGTCTTTCATGTTTTTTGTCTGTCCAAGTTTGGAGGAGTTTTACTAAAATATAGAGAACTTCTGTTATGATTTGGGGGTCAAGGGGCAGCAGCCCTTGTGGGGATTTCGGGGCAATGCCTCCAACAGGGTCAAGGGGCAGCGCCCCTTTTGGGCGTTTGGGGGCAATGCCCCCAATGGGGTTGAGGGGCAGTGCCCAAATTAAGACCTTTGAAACCACACAAACCTTCATTGCTAGTCACCGTGTTGCCGCATGCCCCAAGTCGCCAACGATGTGTGAAAATGAAGTAAAAATTGTGTTTTTTTAAATTCTAGGCAAGATTTTTTTTTTAAAAATTGTTATATAGATTTGGATGAGTTATTGACAAAAAACTTGCGATTTTTCTGTTGACTTGCGAGTTTTACACAGAAAAATCGGCATGAGTTTTTCAAAAACTCGTCGGTGAGTAACTCGCCTGGCCATTTGGCTCACGAGTACTCACGAGTTTGCAACAAAGAACACAGCAAATCCAAATCCCAAAAGATGAAGGGCGATGGCTTACCTTGAAGGATTGACATGCTTTGGCTTGATCAATATTTTGATACTTAAACACTGGGCATTTGCTTTTTTCATTGGTGATGCTCTTCCTCTTGCTAATGTTCTCACTCTTGCAACCTTGTTTGCTCTGATTCTTGCCATGCAACTTGCAATCTTGCTCAAGGTTTATTGTTATTTCACCACTTAGAGCTGCTTTTGGTCTATTTCCTAACTTTAGACCCCTAAGTATTACCCAATGCTCTTATAACAAACTCAAATGCAATATCTTCCTCACAATGAAAAATGTGCCTTAAGACATTTATTTGACATTGAGCCACTGTGTTTAGAATCCTTTCCTTTACCTCTGCTACACTTGCTTGCCATGTCTGCATACACCAAAAAACCACCGGCACCAGAAAGAAGCCCTCTTAGAAAAGGCAAACGTCCAAAGCCATGTTGTTTCTCAAGCTAAAATTGATAGAACTATATAGAGGTCCAATGCCACTAGGAACTGGAATGCCTCTAATTGATAATTCCCATGGGAAACTGTAACTCGCTTTGAGCTTTCAAGAGCCGAATCAAGCACCAATCCTGTAGGGACTAGTGTATTTCACGATTAGCATGCACTATTTCATCTTTACTGAGTTCTTCTTAAGGGTATTAAATGTGAATCAAACATACTCTGCTGAAAAACCTCAAACAAATCTAAAGTGTGATCAATAAAGGTATGCCCTTCTGAGTCAAAAAAAAAAGAGAAAAAGGTATGCCCTTCCTAATTAAGCACCAATCCCCTGTGGACTAGCGTAATTCATGATTACCATGCATTATTTCACCTTGATTGGGATCTCCTTAAGATGATGTATTAAATGTGAATCAAACTTACTCTGCTGAAAAACCTCTAACAAGACTAAATATGATCAATACTAAGGTATGCCCTTTGTTATTAGCAGAGCACTTTCAGAATTATAGATGTTGATGACTTAGATGCCTTTCTAAGTCTTTCAAAGTATTTGCTTGATGACTATACACAACTGTGAGAGTATACTTCTCCATGCCCAGATTTGCCAAGTAATCTGCAGCTGCATTCACATGTCTAAGGCGATGTTGAAACTGATTGAAGAGAAGTACTCTTTGAGACTTTGCACCTCTTAAACAAAGCGGTTAAAGCCCTAGTTAGGGCTGAAACATTATTTAAGAGCATTTATGACTATCAAAAAGTCTCCTACTTCCAACAAAATTTTGAAAATTTGAGTTACTGCTACCGCAATTCCTATTATTGCTGCCACATTATTAGTTTTACTGCTAAAGAACAAAGATTCCCCCTTTGGGAAGCTACCATTAGAATCTCTCAGAGTCAATCCACTACCTACTTTGCTTGGGTTACACGACCCATCGAAGTTCACTTTAATAAATTCTTCTGGATGAGGGGACCAAAGTTCCTTTTCTACTTCAGACATTTATAGTTATTGCTAAAATACTTTACTAACAAAATCACGTTATGCCTTTTCTAATGACACTTTTAATATTTACATGGATAAATTACAAATGGTCATTATTGTGATAATTATCATTATTACAATTAACTCAGCTTGGTTGTAGGATTCAGTCAAATCTTCAAAATATTTTCTGAAAGTAAGGAATACAACTAATGACTATCAATATTTGCTATGTGTGTTTTATGAATTATGATTTTCTCTGAAACAAGATATCTTTGTATTTACAGGCTGGAGGAGAGCCCTATGTTCTATGTTTTGTGGAGTTTGCTGATGAAAAATGTGCAGCAACTGCACTAAAAGCTTTACAAGGTTTTTCCTCCGTAGAATGATTCTGATTTAGAATGATATTAATGTATTTTTCTTGATAACCACACAGGTTGTTTTGAGTGAAGTTGAGGTTAACCTGTTGAATTGATGTAATTTCTTTCTGCTTTACAGAATTAATATTCTTATTGATTATAAAATTATTTTCTATCTGTATAATCGCATAGCTGTAATAGGTTGTGGTGCAAGGATAGTGATGTATTTCCGTTAAGTTCTTGAAAGTAACTAATCTTTCTTTCATATGTATTTTAAACAGATTTAGCTTGGCTTACATTTAACTTTTCTACCAATTTCTGTTACGTCTTTTATTGTTTGTTTTAATCGTTGTTGGTCATGCTTTTATTTTATTTTAATTATATGGTCTATCTGTCATTCAACAATCTCTTTTCCTTTCAATTCTTGTTGTCAGTAGCATATCACAACACTCAGAGTCTGAGCAAGTCACATAACTCCTATTTTTTTGTAGGGTTCTCCCTCTGTTCTTGTTCTATGTTTTGTGGAGTTTGCTGATGAAAAATGTGCAGCAACTGCACTAAAAGCTTTACAAGGTTTTTCCTCCGTAGAATGATTCTGATTTAGAATGATATTAATGTATTTTACTTGATAACCACACAGGTTGTTTTGAGTGAAGTTGAGGTTAACCTGTTGAATTGATGCAATTTCTTTCTGCTTTACAGAATCAATATTCTTATTGATTATAAGATTATTTTCTATCCATATAATTGTAAATTTAATGATCAGATTGTATGCACAGAAATTAATTTAAATCAGACACAATAACACAGCAGATACCCTGGGAAAACCCTCCTCTTGAGGGAGAAAAACCCAGCAACAAAATCTCTCTTATATATTATTGAAGAACAACACTCTCTTGTACAATGAGGCCAAATTCAATGACCAAGAATAGCATCAACTCTAGATACAATCACACAGATTACAATCTGCACTTGAAAGAATTCGCTAACTGCTCTTTAAGGAATTCACACTCTTAATGAGAGAAAGAATATTGAACTTGCTTAATGATCATAATGAGAGGGCGAACTCATATATATACAATATGAAGGGACGCCACCTTATTAAATATAAGTCGGCTAGAAATAAGAGAATATATTATACAAAGAGACACAACCAATAAGAGGAAAGTCGTCCTCAAGGAAAATTGCGCCAAGAGGTATGATGTTGGCCTCATCACAAAAGACTTGTTTCTTCATTTCTTCATATCGGCACAAATGAAAGAGAGTGTATATAATTCAAATAGCCATTAAGGCTCCATTTGAATTATCATCATACGCTGATCTGGAAGATACAGCTTGACGCTGTTGAACATTAACACTCCCTCTCAGCTAGGGATGTTTCTTCCAGCTGCACAAGACATATCACCTCAACATGATGTCTATCACTATGGCTACAACCATTAGTGAGAAGAAGAATATCACCTCAACGTGATATTAGATACCGCCTCAACACGATATCAACTATAATGGCTACAACCATACTATGGTGTGTACAAGTGTTCATCACTTGCGTGATGTTGTCACCTCAACATGACATTCACAAGTACAAGATGTGTCATGGAGTCACACACATGTCACACACATGACATCCACCATGACTCAGCTCAGAGGGTGGAAACAAGGGCTTTCAGTTCAAATCTCAAAGAGAAATGCATTATCAAGGGATTTCACCTCGAACTTCTCTCTCAGAGAAGAACTCATTAAACAAGGCTCACTGATATTGAGACTCTTACTCAGTCAAGGCTGGATTCTCCACAATACCAAGCTTATCTTGAAAGTATACAAACTTTATCCTGGAGAGAGGCTTGGTGAGAATATCTGCCGTCTGCTCATCAGTGCTGATGTACCTCAATTGTACAGCCTTCTGCAATACCATAACTCTAATGTAGTGGTACTTGATCTCAATGTGCTTGGTTCTTTTCATGGAACACAGGATTGACAGAAAGCTTCACACAACTCTGATTATCACAATGAATGATAGTAGGCTCCATTGATTGTCCAAACAATCTTGCAAGGAGCTTATGAAGCCACACTGCTTCTTGAGTTGCCATACAAGCTGCAATATACTCTACTTCTGTTGTACTCAATGCTACAGATGACTGCTTCCTGCTACACCAAGAAATCATAGCAGAACCCAAACTAAAACAACAACCAAAGGTGCTCTTTTGATCTGTGATACACCCTACCCAATCAGAATCTGTATAGCCATGTAACTCCAAGTCTGCATCTGAAGAATACCTCAACCCATATCCAACTGTGCCGCGCAAGTATCTCAGGATATGTTTAGCTGCAACAAGATGTATCTGTCTCGGATCACACATAAACTGGCTAAGTGCACTCACTACATAACAAATATCAGGTCTAGTGTTAACTAGATACATCAAGGACCCAATCAGCTTCTGTACATGTAGGATCCACCAAGTTTGAACTAGTGCAGCCTCCTTCAATTTATGTAGGTTGGTCTCCATAGGTGTAGACATGGATTTGCAATCCATCATACCAAATCTCTTAAGTATATCAATGGTGTACTTTCCTTGACTTAGAATCATCTCATCTGGTTTCTGCCAGACTTCTAATCCAAGGAAGTAATGCATAAGCCCAAGGTCCTTCATCTCAAATTCCGAAGTCAACTCCTCTTTGCACTCAAGAATTAGGTGATCTTCTCCAGTAAGAATCAAATCATCAACATATAAGACCAATATTAATGCATCACCATTGATTACCTTGAAGTAGAGATTTGAATCAACATCATTCTTCAAGAAGCCCAAACTTGACAGGTAACGATCAATCCTTTCGTACCAAGCGCGGGGAGCCTGCTTAAGACCATACAAGGCCGCCTTCAACTTGCAAACATGTGACTCCTTCCCATGAACCCCAAATCCATCAGGTTGCTCTATATAAACTTCTTCCTCAATCACTCCATCGAGAAAGGCTGTCTTCACGTCCATCTGGTGAATCTTCCATCCTCTAGATGCAGCAATAGCAATTATGGTTTTGACAGAAGTATAGCGAGCAACAAGAGCAAATGTTTCTTCATAATCAACTCCCTTTTTCTGAGAAAACCCACAAGCTACAAATCTTGCTTTGTACTTTTCAATTCTCCCATCTGTAGCATGCTTGATCTTGAAGAGCCATTTAGAAGATGCCATAGACTTGCCCTCGGGTCTAGGAACAATGTCCCAAACATCATTCTTAAGAATTGATTGATACTCCTCTGCCATAGCATCTCTCCAAACCTGATGACTAGATGCTTCCTCAACATAGGTAGGCTCGGATTCTATAATTTGACTCATTAAGGCAACATAATTGGAGAACTTAAGTGGCCTTTTATTTTCTCTAAATGTGCCTTTTATTTTCTCTAAATGTGCCTCTAGGAGCTGCAAAACTTTCAGCCTCTTGCATAGTACGCCTGGCCCATAGAGGTCTCTTTCTCCCAATTTCAATGTGGGTAGGCCCATCAATAGGTTCCAAGGGTTCAACTGTATCAAGATCTTCCTTTGGTTCCAAAGTCTCCCTTTGAATCTCAGGAGTATGGTCAACTTCCATATCTTGAGGAGACTCTTCATTATCGATCTCCATATGAATGCCCCTGGATCTCCTGAATGCAACATCTTCCTCAAATGTGACATCCCTACTGATCTCAATTAACTTCTGTCTTGGAATTTATATTCTGTAGGCTTTTGATGTCTCACTGTAGCCCACAAATATTCCCTTCTTGCTAGAAGGCTCCAACTTGGTTCTCTTTTCCTTTGGAACATGAACATAGACAGGACATCCGAAGATCCTTAAATGACTGACTTCAAGCTTCCTTCCTGTAAAGGCTTCTTTCGGAGTCATATTCTCCAAGACCTTATGATGACTTCTGTTCTGTACATATACAGCCATCTTGGAAGCTTCTGCCCATAAGAAGGTTTGCAAATCTTGATCATGGATCATGGCCTTCGCTGCTTCCACGATCGTCGTGTTCTTTCTTTCTGCAACACCATTCTGTTGAGGATTATAGGGAACACAAAACTCCCTCTTAATCTCTGCATCAATACAAAAATTGCGAAAACTGCCAGAGGTGTATTCTCCACCATTGTCAGATTTGAGGACCTTAATTCTTTTACCAGAGAGATTTTCTACCAAGGCTTTAAATTCCTTAAACCTATCTAACACTTCCTCAGACTCTTTAGTTTTCAAAAAATAAATCCAAGTCTTCCTAGAGTGGTCATCAATAAAAAGAACATAATACAAGAATCCACTCGAAGACGGAACAAACATAGGACCACATAAATCAGAATGAATAAGGTCTAAAATACACTTGATCTATTTTCTCAACTATGAAAAGGGGCTTTTATATTCTTACCCAAAGCGCAACCCTTGCAGGTACCTTCGTGCTCCTGGTTGACCTTAGGAAGGCTCGTCACCATCTTCTCCATGATAGGTAAGGTTCGGAAGTGTAGGTGAGCCAATCCCTGATGCCAAAGATCACATAGACTTGAAGATTCGTGAACCAAAGCTTGTAGTGGACGTGTGCAGACCCGTTAAAGGCTTTCATGTCTAACTCCAATTACTTGAGTATCCTTGAAGCTAGAGTTCTCCATCCACACTAGAACTTTGCCTTTGGAGAAGGCAATTTGATATCCTTTATCTTCCAAGGCTGAAATAGAAATAAGATTGCGCTTGATACCAGGAACATAAAGAACATTACTCAATTGAAGTGAGATGCCGGAATCCAAATGAAGTGTAGAGGTCCCAATTCCTTTCATAGAGTAGCTAGCATCATCTCCAATGATAACTTGTTTAGAAAACTCCTTCTCTACCAAACTTGATAAGTGCTCCTTAAAACCAGTGATGTGTCGTGAAGCACCACTGTCGAGCAACCAAGTGTTCGTGTCGGTGGGTACACTGCTTGACAATGTCGAGTAGAACAAATATTCACTTGAATCCTTTTGTGGAGAGGCATCATCAACATTCGCAACAGTGACTTGTTGCTTAGGTCTAGTTGGGCAATGCTTAGCGAAATGCCCAAACTTATCACATCTAAAGCATTGAATCTTGGACATGTCTCTCTTCTTCTTGAAGGGAGGTGCATCATCATTTCCCTTGTCTCAATTCCTCTTGAAGAATCCTTTTCTTCCATCTTTTCCTTTCTTCCTTGAAGCATGGGAGGCGAGAACATGAATGTCTTCATTCTTTGAACTTTGACCAACGCCTCTTGCCACCAACCTTGATTCTTCTTGAATGCAATCAGATCTTAGACGATCAAACTTAGGCAATTTTGATCTTGCACTGATTCCCTGAATGTAAGATTCCCAAGACAAAGGTAGACCATTGAGAGCGAGCATGGTCAAGTCTTTGTCATCAACCATATGCCCTTTTGTTGAGAGCTGATCTCTCAAATCTGAAATCCTCATAAAGTATGCAATCACTGATTCACCTTTCGCCATCTTCACATGATGTAATTGATGCTTCAGTGCAAGTGCTCGGCTGGTATTGTTGATTTTGTACATCTCTTCCAATGTTTTGAACATGTCTCTCGCTGTCTTCAACTTAGAGATGATAGGAACAATATGATCTTTGACGGAATCAACCAATATCTTCATTGCTTTAATATCTTTCTTCACCCACTGCAACTTCTCTTCTTCCTCCTCAGGTTCAGGAACGCTAGACTCCACTAACTCACCCAAGTCATTTTCACGCAAGGTAAGCATGATCCTAAATCTCCATGATGTGAAGTTAGATGCTCCCTCGGGTCTATCCTCAATCTTCAAACTGTTCACCATCTTGACTAATGTAGATAAATGAAGAAATAGGGTATTGCTGATTAGAAATAATCTGATCACGATCCTCTCAAACCCACTCTGATACCATGTAAATTTAATGATCAGATTGTATGCACAGAAATTAATTTAAATCAGACACAATAACACAGCAGATACCTTGGGAAAACCCTCCTCTTGAGGGAGAAAAACCCAGCAACAAAATCTCTCTTATATATTATTGAAGAACAACACTCTCTTGTACAATGAGGCCAAATTCAATGACCAAGAATAGCATCAACTCTAGATGCAATCACACAGATTACAATCTGCACTTGAAAGAATTTGCTAACTGCTCTTTAAGGAATTCACACTCTTAATGAGAGAAAGAATATCGAACTTGCTTAATGATCATAATGAGAGGGCAAACTCATATATATACAATATGAAGGGACGCCACCTTATTAAATATAAGTCGGCTAGAAATAAGAGAATATATTATACAAAGAGACGCAACCAATAAGAGGAAAGTCGTCCTCAAGGAAAATCGTGCCAAGAGGTATGATGTCGGCCTCATCACAAAAGATGTGTTTCTTCATTTCTTCATATCAGCTCAAATGGAGGAGAATGTATATAATTCAAATAGCCATTAAGGCTCCATTTGAATTATCATCATACGCTGATCTGGAAGATACAGCCTGACGCTGTTGAACATTAACAATAATCGCATAGCTGTAATAGGTTGTGGTGCAAGGATAGTGATGTATTTCTATTAAGTTCTTGAAAGTAACTAATCTTTCTCTCATATGTAGATTTAGCTTGGCTTACATTTAACTTTTCTACCAATTTCTGTTATGTCTTTTATTGTTTGTTTTAATTGTTGTTGGTCATCCTTTTCTTTTATTTTAATTATATGGTCTATCTGTCATTCAACAATCTCTTTTCCTTTAAATTCTTGTTGTCAGTAGCATATCACAACACTCAGAGTCTGAGCAAGTCACATAACTCCTATTTTTTTGCAGGGTTCTCCCTCTGTTCTTGTTAAGTATTTGCTGAATACTCAAGTCGCACTCTTACTTTTTGGATTTTCCAAGAAGTTTTTCAGTCTAAATCATATTATTTTGGTGAATATGTTTTCTATCCCACATGCAGGTCCAGATTTTAGTTCAAGGATCCTTATACATCTGGATTTTACTGCATGATTAGAAGTTCCAGTTATTCTGATGTAGGAGGTCTAAATTGGATTTCAATAAGAGCTTTCATTTGGAGAGATGTCGTCTGAAATTCTCTTGTCTATGGATACATTTAGTTGGACACTAAATGCTAGGGTGTAAAACAGTAGCTGGGGATGATGCAAAGTCTCATTTCATCAGCTTTGGGATGAACGAGCTCTTTCTACACATTCTCAACCAGAACATTTATGCTGATGGAAAATTGATAAGAATGGTTAGAAACATCCAAGGGAGATTAGCACACTCCTAAATGAATTAATTCTAGTCTTGAAAGCCACAACATGGATATGGCTTCTTAAGTATTAGTAGGGCCAGTTAGAAATATGTAGAGGGCCAAGTCACCCGTTTTGAGTTTGGCATGAAATTCCATGTTTGTGAAATTAAAAAAATGTCAAGCAATAAAAATCAATATGATGCTTACCCCATTTATGGGGTCATTGATTAGAATTCTGTTATTGT
>VDFB02269121.1:0-26507 GCA_007258455.2 Sequoia sempervirens | reverse complement strand
AGAGAGAGAGGGACATCAACAATTGAACCGCAAAGAACAACAAACAAATGAAAGAGCTGAGGCCTCCTGGGTTCCGTTTAGACAATACCTATATAAAGAAGTATCAAAATTATGGATTATAAACAAACTTAACTTCAAATTGAAATGGGGTATGAGCTATGTACATCAGGTTTATGGGATGGGGATGTCAGGGAACAGGGATTTGTGATTTTCTTGATCCAAAAATTTATCTATCCATTTATCTACAACCTGAGCCTTGAGCTTCATTTCTTGCAATGAGTCTAATTTTGTTTTGGAAATCAAAATAGGGGTATTAGTTGATGCACCTTATTTCTGATCTACTAGAATAATCGAAACTTTGATGGAGTCCTTCATTTGTTGCAATTGTGCTTTCACTCCTTATTAGTTTTTTAATCTTTTTCAACCTTGAAATTCAACGTCTCGACAACTATATTTAAAGAAACCAACTCTTATTCTCTTATTTTCTTATCAGTATTGATGAGTTATTTGGTAATCTTGTGGAGTCAATTCTCTGTTATCTTTTCCCACCAACCCTTTCTCTTGATTCACTCTCATCCTTGAGGCAGACAAGACTCTTGATTTCTTCCTTGGTATTTCTTTATCTACCATGGTTGTGATAGAATCTAGGTCTAAAGGTTTTGCAACAACATTTTCTCTTTTTGAAAAATCTATTTTTAACCATGTTTTCCTTGTAGGTACATTCTACACTAGTGTATCTAATTTGAATTGTTTTTCTTCTTGTTACTATTGTTGTTGATCCAAAGGAATTTGTAATTGCTAAGATGCTTCTGCTTGAAGCACTTCCTTCTGTTGCTCAACTTCAACATTTTTCTACTTTATTTATTTAATATATGTTACTTCAATCTATGATTTTGATTGACTTCAAGGAGGAGATTGAGGAGGTTTGCAAAAGTTATCCTCCTTTATGTAGTTGTTCATCAACCTCTTTAACTAACTTATCAAATTGATATGGGGTATGAGCTATGTTACATCAGGTTTATGGGATGGGGATGGCAGGGAAAAGGGATTTGTGATTTTGAGATGGATTTTTTGGGAGGCCATTTTTAGGGGATGGACGGATGTGCTCTTGGGACTCTCTTTTTGGGATGCTATTTTTTAGGGGACAAGTGATGACAGGGGACGACTATTACAAAGTAGGGAAATTTTTAAAATATAGAAAATTATAGAAACTTGTAACATTGATAAGACATTCACCATATACATTACCTTACCATTAATAAAATTTCAGTGCATTAATTATCATTTGCATATATATTATAAAAAACATTACAACAAAATGTTCAAAAGTTGCAAGTTTCATCTACAAAGGAACAATGCCCAAAAGAGTGAAAATGTAGCATCAAAATAGACATACTAATATGTAATGTTGAATATAACTAATTATTCTAAAACTTGCAGGATATAAATTATATTCTTTAAAAATAATACATTGAAACATCCCCCATTCCCAATCTTTTTATGGATCCATGATGTTCCAATTTTATGATAAAATTGGAAGTGCTCTATTGACTTATGTTAGATGCGTAGTGTCGTTTTAACATATAAATGCATAATGTGACTTCTTACTATTGTTAATTGATTAAAGGTGGTTATATATGATTATATTTTTTCTAACAATGCTTTTAAGTATGTGGGAAGATTACGATGTGCAACAAGAACATGCATTGGAGAAAAAAATAAGTTTTTGCTGTTAAAGTGCTAAAATAATCCAAGTGTTTGGGAGAAGGTTAATTAATCAATATAAGAACAATTAATTTAGTTTAGAAATAAATAAATAATTAATAGTGTATTATATTACATTATTTATTTATTGTGGTAATTAATTTTGTTGAGAATAAAATGAGTTCAATTATTTGATTTATATTATATTCATTTTATTGATGAATTAGAAAAGATAATTTGATAATTTTAGTTCAAAAACAAATTCTTTTATTATGGAAATTGAAAATGAAAATAAAAATTAATATTGATTTAAAAAAATTGTTTGAGAATATTATTATTTTTTGTTAAGAATATAAAATAATATTTTATTTTTTTTAACTTTTGAGAAGGAAAAAAAAGATTTATAATTTTTTTGTTAATTTTTTTATTCATTATTATTTTTGATTAAGCAATTAAGAGAATAAAAGAAACAAGTTTGAAGTGCTTTTTTTGGAAGAATTGAAGAATTTTCATAGTTAGCAAATTGTTTTGATTCATTTGTATTTATTTTTCAAATTGTTACAAGGTTGAGGTGGGATCCATTTTATGAAATACTTAAAAAAATATTTATTCTAGATTAATAATGAACATAGGTTTGTGAAATAGGTGTTGCTTGTGCAAGAAGGAAATTCTTGAGCATTTCCTATTTTGGCATATGTGGTTTAAATTTTTTTGGATAAACATTTCCATTAAGATCTACATTTGTATCTATTTATTGTTTACGTATAAAACATGTCGATTGTTTTTTTTATTATTATAAAAGTTGGTTCAATTGATATAAGAAAAATTAGTTTGTTACATCTATTATAACTTTAATTTTATAAGCTAGTTTTTTTTTAAAACTTACATGAGACTTGAAAAGACATCTCTTAAATCTTAAAAAAAAATCTTGTCATACCTAGATTGTAAATCATGAGATATTAATGATTTAGTGATTGTTTATTTGTGCTAATGATATAAGAATTAAATCTTATTAATTATTCTATTTATTCATATGATATAATTTGTATTATGATTGATTAAATTTATGTAATTCAATTAGAATGCAGGATTTAAAATCTTCAGACTATAGTATGACATTCTAGTGCCTTGAAAGTGAACTAAAGTCTTACCTCCCATAGGTTTCTAGATTATGTATGATACCTAAGTGGTTGTATGATTATATGAATGGTTTGAGGTCAAAAAATTATATTTTATAATGTTTTATTAGGCTTTTATGTTCATGTAGATTCAATTTAGCTTCCAGTGTTGTTTTTACTTTTTAGGGAGCTAAATTTGTTGAATTGTGACATCCTTTGTGTCATGCTTGCTTTCTGTTAATATATGACATTTTGTGTCATGGTTGATTTATGTTGATATGTGACAACTTTTGTACCATGGCTGATTTATGTTGATATGTGTTATCTTTCGTGCCATAGTTGATTTATGACATCTTCTATGCCACGATTGATTTGCAAAATCTTCTATGTCATGGTTTACATGTGACATCAATTATGTCAGAGTTGATTATATTTGTATATGACATTCTTGTGTCATGATTCTAAAGAGAGCAGGGATCTATTTGGAAGGATAGCATGTATGAGAAGTTTATCTCATGGATTCCATTTGAAAGAAAGGAATGTGATGTCCTAGGGATTAGGATGGTTAAAATCTTATTTTCTTAATGGGTATTAAGCATGTATTATGGAAGTTAATGGAAGTTGATAGAATTTCATCTTGAATTATTTTGAAGCATTGGTATGTTATTTCAAATGTCTTGAACATCCAAAAATCAAAAGCATTACATGGCTCTTTATTGAATAATATATTGAACTCCCCTAACCTCTAGAAAAAACTAGAACAATTTTTTTTATCAAATTTCAAAATGCATAAAAAGTCCAACTAAGTGTGACTTTTAAAAAAGATAAATTTATGTATGCTATTATGTTATATAGCAACTGAACCATATATCTAAAACGTTTCAAAAATAAAATCCAAACAAAACTAAACAAAAAATTATTAGAATGCTTAATGAAATCCAAAAATAAAATTTAGAAGTTTAGTACTACCATGTGCCATAAGCTACTCATTCACTACTACCAACATCGAATGAACTACCAAACTTCATATAGTGTTAAGCAAATTTCTTTTGAGGCTCAAATTCATGAGGATTATTTTATTAAATCGAGGAAGGCTGGTTATGAACTTCTTGGCTTCTAATGATATAGGAACACTCCAATACAATATTAAATATTTTGTTACTATTACAATTTTGTGTAATCTTAGTACATTCACTGTGAATGGTGTGGATTGGAGTTTTATTCTTTTTAATGTTTGTGTCATAGGTTTCTTGTGGTTTTGGGAGGGGTGGAAGCTATCTAGGGAACATTTCCTGGATTCTTTTTAGATTGGGGATGTTTCTAATCTCAATTTTAAGGACTTTTCAATTTAGAACTCTCTTCAACATCATTTGCACTAGCAATTCAGACATAAGTATTATGTCATTTAGTGCATTCACAAATGGAGTCACAAATCATGATGATCGTAAACCTCTAAATTATATAAAATGTAAACTTCTACTTACTTATCAAGCTCACCACTAACAATCATTTAGAAGTTCAATCATATAGAATCTATCATTAGGAATATGAAGAGTCAAATATTTCTTATATAAATCTTCACATCATTAGCTTTGTCAAGATTTTGTAAACAAACTGTTTGTTCTTCTTGGTTATGTGATGAGTTCATATAGATTTTGTAATAATTTAACATTTGAAAGTACCTCCATTAAAAATTGAGAATCTTAAGATGCATAGACATTATTCATGTCCTTTTAATTGGGCCCACTTGAGTGCTCATTGATATTTCACTTTTTTAAGAAAGTATCCTCAACATAACTTGCTATTGTAGAGAAACTCTTTGTGCTTCTTTCCTTCTATGACCACTCTTGCAAACACCATCACAAGAAACCTTTTTGTTTTATTATCATTGCCTCATTGGATTTCCTTTGGGCATATCTTTTGATTGGATGACTTTGAAAATATGTTTTTCCTTTGACTTAACCAAGGATATCCATGTTTGTAAGTTTTTGCAGTTCCACACCCAAGAAGTATGAAATTGAAAAAGATAATCGTGCTTGCCTAATTTACGATGACATTAAAATAGAAAATTGCACTTAAGGAGCATGAACTTACAAAGTATATCATGCCTTCTTTCTTTATGATGTCTAAAAAAGAAAAACATAAAGAGAAATGTATCATATGAAGACTTCAAGCTCTCACGGATGATAACAATGATCTCACATCCTTTTTTGGTGTCATCCTTAGCCACTCCTAAAGCAAAATATCTTTCACATGGGCTAGACTAGCTATTGCACTTTAGTGTGCAATGGGTAGAAGAAGTGTGGAAGGTCAATTAGGATAAATTTTGGTCTTTTTGCATAATTGTAATTACATTTATATATATTTTTTATTTTAAAATATAATAATAATTTATTTATTTATATATATATTTAATAAACTCATGTCATATATATATATATATAAACCCATGTCATTTTATAATCGTGAATTTATTATTCTTCACTCCAATAATATAGGGGAGAGGGCCTATAGTGGAGCACCCTAACTTCGCGTTTCTCAAAATCCTACGTGGAAATTTCAAATCACTCCCAATTTTGTACAATAATTTATTTGGCAACTCACGTGCTTCTATATTTCATTTTAGGGCCACATCATCAAATATGATGCCACATCAACATGCTTTTTGTTGAGGTATCCAAAAAGGCCCAAAAAAAAAGGTGAAACCGATAGTGGTGCACTAAGCCATGTTTTATTGGTGCGTTGATGTGGCATCACATGATTTGTCACTTTGCATACTTTATGGATAAAAAATGTTTTGCAATTGAATATTAAAGTGCTCCACTATGGGGCCCACTGAGGACTACTTCTATCGCCACTATTGAACCTTGCTCCATTATAGGCCCCTCTCCCCTAGAGCTTACAATAATTAGAAAGGTTATCGTAAGTTATCCTAACACTAACACCTTATTACTTATCCTTTCAACCTATTTCATTAATAATTATTATTCTATTATATTGATTCTAATCAAACACTTTATAAATTCTAATATTACATTTTATTAACTATAAATAAACCATTATAATGATAATAACATGTTATTACCAATTATATTTACCCTTTATTAATAAATTGTTCTCATAATTATTAATAACTTTTATTTTATATTATTTATTAAATCTAATTAAAAAACATACTAATTAAAAAAAATGATTTATTTCAAACCTATTAAAAGGTGGCTTAAATTACGTAAATGCCGAATCAATATATATAGCTGTAAAGTTGCAAACGAATACGTTAATAAAAAGCATGTTTTGGTTCAAATGTCAAACAGTATTAACATGTAAATTTGTTTAAAACAATTTTTTTTAACTTATTAAAAAATAGCACATACTGATAGTAAACTCTTAAAAATTACGGTCACTTAAAAATCTTCATACAGGGCATCCCATAACCTCCTTCGAAATTTACAAGGAATATTTTTTTAACGCCATCAAAAGAATAATTTAATGTCTGCAAAATATTGTCGAAACACATTTCCCCAGGGCCAATACGTTTACATATTTAATCCTGCACAAAATAAATAATAAATAATAAATATTGTAAAACATCTGGGACAAATTCCTTACAAATTTAACGAACCACCATAACCGCGTCCTACAATTTTTAAGAAACGGCGAAACAAAAAAAACCGCAGAATTTCCCAGCGATAGCAGGCAGGCATGATGACAATTTTCCGGCGGAATTTCCCTGGCGATTTTCCGGGAGCAAAAGCGTCCTTATGAGCGGCTGAGATTCGTTTAGTCTTGCAATCCTGCAGAAGGTGATTAAACGAATTTAATGACGAGGCAGGGTTTGGAGGATCGGAAACCAATAACGGCGGGAAAGCAGAGAAAAAGCAAAAATTTGGATCAACGGTTGGTAATGGTTCCCCTGTCAACCAAGGCTTATCTTGTATTTTCCACCGTTCACAGAATTGAGCTCGAAAGTTCATATAGGACCTTGGGTGTAATAATCCTCACTCACATCAATAGACTAAGTGCACATAGCTCATGATTCAACCTATAAATCCTTGACTTATTAAGCTTTTAGAACAAATACTTTGGAAGGTCCATCTCCTTCGGAGCTTTGATCCCTTGAGATGAAAATGAGCAAAATCCCTGCGGCCTAATCTTGAGAAATATAATAAGCATCTTTCTCCTTTGTAAAAATGACCTTTTTAGTTTCCCAAGCGATCCACTAATGCTTGGTCTTCAATGCAATCTCAATAGATGATTATTTGTTCGATAAACATGTCCCATCATAGGAAGTATCCTTGGAATCTTCTCTATCTTCAAAGATGCTAAAACACAATCAAATGAAGTCCATCCAAGAAAGTAAAATATTTGTAGTTTATGTATTCAAATTTATTCCTTTCTTCCTAAGTCAAAAATACAAATTTAATTTAAAAAAATCAACTTAGAAAACTGTAGGAATCGCTATAACATGCCATTTGTCACTCATGATCAATTAAGTGCACAACGTTATCTTGTTGACTATGCATCGAATTGATTGCTTTGTTAATTAATTTATGGGAGTTATTGATTAATCAAATTGTATAAATATGCCAAAATTTTGATAACATTTGAAATGTTGCATCAACCACCCAACCTTAATTTGAGAATATTTTGCTTCAATTAGAATATGTTATCATACAATTGGTATAATGAAATCCAAGCTACGATTGGGTGAGAGATTGACCTCGAAACCCTGACCCTACCAAATGGGTTGTGCTTGCATGTAGACTTTACAAGGGATGCATTAAATTTTTATCAACACCCTTTTCCAAATATGTTACACAAGGAGGGGAAACTCTAAAGTTTAATGAGGAAGATGAATAATCATTTTTCATTGTTGTTTTTGGAGTTGCACCTTCTTTAATGATTTGATTTTGATTAGTATTTTGATGCCTTCGTTATACTTTGCTGCTACTTTTTTTTTAAGATTTTGGTGATTGTTTTTGTTAGTTCTTATTTTTCTTGTATACTTAAAATATTCTAATTATGTTTTGAAATTTGAAATTTTATCTTGATTTTGTATTATTACTCACTTTTATCATAGTAATGTTTAAGATAATTGTCAAGTTGATGTAGGTTTTGTCTTTGGTACTATTTTTTAGATTAATTAGTGATGGTTCTATTGACCTTCACCTTTAAATTATGACAATTTGTTCATGGGACCCACATCCTATACAATTCATTTGTAGGTATATCGCTTTAATTAATTCTCTAGTAATAGGGAATACAATTGTAGTTACATTTCAAACTCCCACTCCTCTTGTGGTGCTCCTAGGGTTTGAATAACTCAACTTTTTTTTTGCCTCCTTTCTCCTCCTATAGAACATCCACTTTAATCTTCTCTAGATTCTCCACTCCCATAGCTTGATTCTTTCTCCTATCTCCTCTTGCAAGGCATCTACTCTTTATTTCTCCTTTCTTTTGTCCTTTGTCACTTGCTTGCCTACTGTACACTATCACTAGAGTAGGATTATCACTCTAGTGCATCCTATTGGTCATAAGTTGTCCTTCAGGAGAATTGAATCTTGGTCTCCAACATGAGAACCAAGTGGTCATATCAATTGACCCTTTGGATGTCTTCGTTGCTGATTTTATTATTTTATGGTGATTTGAGATTTGTAAATGAAAAAAATGACCCTCATATTCCTCTTGAGTTTTCCATGATTAATCCTTTTTTCTTCCTCATTGAGTGTCATGATAAGCATGAGGAAAAATTAGTGGAGATTGAGATCCCTAAAAAAATAGACATAAGGGATAATAATAATGTAAATGATTTAGTAGGAAAATCTCTTGATAATGGAATAGGCTTGGGTAGTGTTGAAAGTTAATGAGCCAAATTTTGATCATGAAAGTGCTAGTTTCATATTTATCCCTGGTCATAATGAAAGAATTGATCATGATGTTGAAAGTGGAAAATACAATATAAATGAGAAGAAAATGGTAAGGTAGCTCCTAACCTAAAGGTGCTATTTTCCAAACATAACACAAATATGCTTGAAGTAGTGAGAAAAATGAAAGGTTAAAAAGTGTTGCTATCTTCTTTGGATGCCTAGATAGTGGTTTTCTTCTTTTGAGATTTTTTTCATGATCGGACCACAAATGTGCAAAGAAAGAAATGGGTATTTATGTCTTTTTTAAGCATGATTCAACATGGTCTATTTATTATTTTCTTTAAAAAATCTAACATATCAAAGATGGTATTAAATAAGGAGCTTTAAACATGGGTAAATTTTTTAGGGCTATTTCTTGGATACCTCAAAATGAATTGAAATTACAAATATTATCCTCTCAACTTTGGACTCTAATCCCTTATGCTCTCAAATCATGAGGTAATATTCTAAGGGTTGAAGATAAGAGGTCCACCTTAACTCACTTTAATGCTAGGGTTTTAGTTTTTAAATAAGAGGTATTTATCTTACATATCTTATGCTTTCACTTATTTGACAATAATGTAATTCTATTGTGATGTGGAATTGTTGGGAGGGTTAAATGTATGTTTTATTTTTAAAAGAGAGGGCCACTAAAGCAATGAAATCCCAAAAATACCCATGAATTTCAATAGACCTATAGCTATTTAGAATTTTTCTCAAGAGGAAATTGTTGTTAGTATAAAGGGGGAGAAAGGTGGGCTTAATGATATCCCTCCTTTTCCATTTGATTTAGAGATTCCACTTGAAGAATTGAAGGAAAATACTTTAATTGAAGAGGCTACTATAGAAATGGAGGAAAGTTTGGTTAGAAATGAGGGACCTATATCCTTTGAGGAATATGTTGTTATTCTTCGAAAAAATTCTTAGGTGAATAATTCTAAGGCTTATGTAATTGAAAATAAGGATGACCCTCAAAAAATAAAAACACCTAGGAATTGGTGCTAGAAAAGTTTAAAGAGTGAACAAAAGATACCTTTGTACATTGGATGGCCCAAGCTTCCCTATCATTTAAGATATTGGATCCATGAGTATTAATGAGCAAACCAACCCTATATAAATGAGAAAGTATACAATATTGGAGGCTACTCTTGATAGTAAGGATAACCCTCTTTTCTAGGGTGATGGTTCTAAAAATAGAAGAATTAGCCCCAATGTGGTTACAACTTTTACAATTTAGGTACAATCAACCTTGTAAATCCTATGTCATTTTACATGTTTCCAACATCCTCGGAAAATGTTTACTTTCTAATGTTTAATCCCACCCATATTTGTAAGGAAGGAGGGGTCCATTAGTAGTGGTAAACGTGACTTGCAAAGAAAAAAATAATTAATTAAAGTTTTGCCTACAAGTGGAGAACTCATAAAAGAGTGGATGAATCTTGATTTTCTAACTTGTGTATTTTTTCATTCCCTAGGTTGTGTGCTTTTGAGAGTGAGGACAAAGACCTTTTAGATACCCAATTATGTGTCCTTTATCATTCCCTAAGTTGTTGGTAAAGTAAGTACAAAGATTGTTGGGATGCATTTGTGATGACCTTTCACACTCCAAGAAGCAATCCAAAGGCTAGAAATGGAGAGCCATTTTGGATGCCATATTTCATCATGGTTCAATAAATTGGTTCTATGTATAGTGGAAAATATAATACAACAAAAAAAAGATACGAAGATAAAGAGAGGAATGTAATAAAATGGTTACAAAAATGAGATAAAGAGTTGGATGTGTTGATATTGTTCACAGGTACACGGGTTTTGCTAGATTGGAGGTAAAGAGGAAAATGAAATTAATATTATATTGTAATCTTGTTATTCAAAGTTAATACATGTTTGGCCTCTCCTTAGCCGAGTTTTTTCCTAAAGGGGTTTATCCATGTAGATATTGTGCTATCTAATGCAATAATGGTGTTAATTTTTCTATTTGGTGATTTAAATGCATTAAATCTCTCCATGGTAATCCAATATTAAGAACACCTAATTTCAAATTTGCATACAAATTCAAGATTTTTATATTGTAGTAGTCTAAGCCTTGTATCTCACCAATTGATATTATAATTTGATGTTAAACAATTGGATTGGAGATTGAAATTTCCCAACATATGGTATTAAAGCCAAATTGGTGCAAGAGCCATTTGACTTATAAGAGGATATTTTTATCTTTCTTGTCATGTTGGAGACTTATGGAATGTAGTGGATGTTTTAAGTGCTAACATTTTTTTTGTATATTTGTGAGATTGGAAGCTGTGAAATCTAACTCTTGGATGGATACTGTCAATGGGATCTATGTTGGGCATTGGAAGCTCATGGTTGTGGATCTTTATTTTTATGGAGTTAGTCATGTGTTTGCTTCTTGTATAGTGGTGACCTATATTGGAGTTGATAGTGAACCCAAAAAATCCCATAAATCACATGCAACTAAAATGCCTATCACAATTGAAGAGAAAAAGCCATTGATATGCTCATGCAACCTTGAGAAGGGATGATCCAAAATAAAATAAAATTATGCAATGAATTAATTGATTACAATGAATACGAATCCTTATAAAAGGAAAAAGAAAACCCTAAATGAGGATTTGATTATATTGTGACAAGTGTCATCATCTTATGCAATGAGACAACTAAACCTATAAATAACCTAATTTAATAATAAAAAGGCACTCCTAAGTTGAGCTTAAGTTATTAAAGTAATAAGGGACCTAATAATTAATTAATGATTAATTAATCATCAAGTGATGTCCTAATTACTCCAACACTCCCCTTAAGATTAACTTAGGGAGAAACAAAACAACTAATAAAAGGTGTAATTATGGATGCATGGATGGGTCCCGGCTACAAGGCTTGATGAGATACCCATGTGCAAAAGAATGAGATCTATCATAACTAGAGAAAAGGAGAAAACTACATGAGAAAAAAATCCTATCCAAAAGAGAGAAAATGAAATGACTGCACTAGTGAAAGAAGGATAGATGAATGACTCAACATGACCCCCAAGGACTACTTCTATCCCAAAAGTATAATAGATGCCCCCTGTATGAGAGAGAAAATGAGAATATGAATCCCCCATAAAGAAAGAGCTCTTGTGCCAATGATGAACACCTGAAGACAAAACACGATCCACTGCCCACAAACAACATTTATGCCCTTAGGAAGAAATAGATCCATTGGTGATTGGAAAATACAATCCAAAAAAATAGAAGAATTAGGAATCTAAATCCAAATGATGTTTTCCTGTTAAAAGTGCTCAAGTGTCCACATGTCGAGAAGAGATGATGTCAATCCAAAAACTAGTGAAGACTAATGTAGAACAAGCTGCAAAGGTGATGAAGATGATGGGCCAACAACGATGATGTGGTTGTGAAAAAAGAGATGACTTTACTCAAAGTAATCCTCTAAATTTGAAATCTAAGACTCTAAAAATAAGGATGATATGTCTACAAGATACAAATCCCAAGTAGTTGTATTTGGAAGAAGATGAAAGTTTTGTTGCATTGAACTAATAGGGGCCAAGGATATGGTAATGCCAAGTTTATTAGGAACAACAAAATATGGTGATGTAGTCTCAATTTGAAGAGTGGGAACATGAAGACAAGTCTCTAAACCATCAAAACATGCAAGACCTATGATATACTCAAGCTCCTCTAAAGTATCATCATCAAAGGTATGAAGTTTGTATAAATGAGAGGAATGAGATAATCTACAACAAGATCCTTTGGCTATGGAGAGATATGAGGGTCTCCATGGATCTCCCAAAGTCGAGTCCAAATTGTGCGGGGGGTGTTTGATACAATCCACAGTGTCAAAATCAACACTAGAAAAATCACTCCTACAACATGATCACTGATAATACCCCATGCTGAATAAATCCCTGGTGTGTCTAGTGCATGTATGAGTCCATAAAGATAAGGCAACATATCAAGCCACTTGAGATGTGTCAGGATTCCATTTTATCAAGACTCATAGTTATCCTTTGCTAGGATGACCAAAAAAGGATGAATAGAAAAACCCATGATACTTCCTCAAATGAAAAAATCAGAGGCTAAAAACCTTAGTGCATATAAAGCAGATTAAATGAAGTCATCTCACATAAAAAATATTTTCCAAGTGCTAAGACATCTAAGTAATTGACACAAATGTGAAATCACAAAAAATCGAATAATGTACTTGGGGAAGATTCTAGAAAAAGTGCATAAATCAATTTGAAGAGCTTTGAAATACCTTTCCAATTCCACTAGAATCATGAAAAGTACTTGGAACTAGTTTTTTGACGATATCTCTTTTTCCCAATTTTGACACTCTATGCTCAAGTTATGATGTTTTAAAAAATGGGGTAAATTTAGCCAACCAATATCCAACAAACATGACCCTTTTGATTTGATTTCTAAATTTTTTTCTCATTGCATGCAAAAAACAATAGATGCCCACAAAATATTTTGATTCTACCAATAAAATCCATAAAACATTTTTAATTTCAAAAAATAGAACATGATTTGGTAAAAATAAACTCCACTTGAAGGGAAATTGGCTGTGCTGTGCTATTTTGACAACATTTTTTGCAAGATTTGTTCACTATCTAAGAAATCTAATAGATATGCAGATGGTTTTTTGTGATTATGAACAAAACCCAAATATTGTTTTTCTCAAAAATACACCAAGTAAAAGATATTGGCTGAAATTTCTTGGATCTCCTAGAATTTGGATAGGAAGTCATAGATTTGGTGCAATGATACCATGTTGGAGTTGATAGTGAACCCTACAACTCCCATAAATCACTTGCAACCAAAATGCCTATCACATTTGAAGAGAAAAAATATTGATATGCTCATGCAACCTTGAGAAGAGATGATCCGTAAAAACAATTGATTGTGCAATGAATTAATATGAATTAATTGATTACAATGAATGTGAATCCTTATAAAAGGAAAAATAAAACCCTAAATGAGGATTTGATTAGATTGTGGCAAGTGTCATCATCTCATGCAATGAGACAATTTAACTTATAGATAGCCCAATCTAATAATAAAAATGCTCCTAAGTTTAGCTTAAGTAATTAAAATAATAGGGGACCTAATAATTAATTAATTATCAAGTGATGTATTGATTACTCCAACAACCTAGAAATGTTATTTGGAAATATGTTACTATTGTCTTGCATGGTGGTTATGTTCCTTTATCTCATGGTCATGCACATTGAAAGAGTGTTCCTGTTGGGTGGGTTCTTTTGGACACATGTTCTAATGGAAGAACACCTACTATTTGGACTATTGTATGGATTTCTTATGTTGTGTTCATGGTTTTAGCCCTTAGTTACATGAAATAATTTGATGATTATCCACTTGTTGCATGTGGGTTGTGGAGTTGGTCTATTTTGTGACTTGAAATATCTTGGACAATGTTGCTCCTTCATCTTCATGAGGGTTGTGGAGTTGATCTTTTTATTTCCTGGACAATACCAACAATCTTCTCCTTTTCATATTCATATTATTTTGGATATGTTGGTTTTGTAGTTATCCAATTTCAAAAGGTTGGGGTTTGTAGATATGTTATTTTCATTGTTTTAGATGACATATTTCGTGTCGTTCATAATTGTGAATTCCTAGATGTTTAAGGGGATTCACATTTACACATGTGGTTTTATATGTTTTACATGTTAACTAAAATATGTGTCTTATAGATTTATGAAAAGATAGTTTTTAGGGTATGTGGAAGGAAACAAATTGCAGATTTGCATGCTTTCTTGTTAGGCCCCTAAAAGTATGGCTACTTTAGTGTGGATTTGTTTAAAAAACTAGTTCTTTTATTGATTTTGTGTTTAAGTCTTTGAAATCTACATGTTATCTCTTGTTGCCTCTATTTGACATGTTATTAATATGGTGTTGAATATGTGTATTTGAGTTATTTGAGATTGGAGCACTAGTCATGCTTTTCTCCTTTGAGATATAGCATGTGTGCAAATTTTGTGAATTATATAATGCAAATATTTTTTGGTGGGCTTTCTTGATCACCTTGTTGGATCATCATGTTTATTGTAGCGAGATAGAGAGATGGTTATTTAAAAATACTTGATATTATTGTATAGTGGGACCTATAGTAGTTGGCTATGTTGCATGAGAGGTTTTTTTCACTTTTAGTGGAGCTTTAGTAGTGATGTTGGTCATGATTCCATGAATAGTTTAGTATCACTTTTAGTGGGAGCTTTGTACATGTCCATAGTAACATCTATCTTGTTTCAAGATCTTAGTTCTTTCGAAGTTGTTGGTGTTGAATTATGTATTTTAACTATGTGAGAGCCATGGATGACCTTTGATTAGGAAATATTTATCATGATACCATGTATAGATTGATATCACTTTGATTGGGAGATTTAGTAGTGATGTGGTTCTACTAGTTTATATTGATTATATTCTTTAATGGTTGTTGGTGTCATGAGGAGCTCCTATTACCCACATTTGGTGTATAGTGAGAATTCATTGACATATTTGATTATATTTCTAAAGGATGCTATTATTCATATGTTTGGAGATGTCAACATCTTGGAAGCCATGAAGAAATCTTGGAGTCTTTGGTTAAAGCATTTTTTATGATCTCCCTCTGAGGGGATGTAGTTCTCTTTGATTTTGAGTATTGATAATTTTCTTGGAGCTTCAAAATTTTGTTGGTTGCTTTTGAAGTTGGCATAGAGAGACTTGGATGAGGCTGTATATCTCTTGTACTTAGAGATATGTTTTATAATGATTACTTGTTATGAGGTTTTAGTAGAAATATTGTAAATCCTAACCTAGATATGGATACGAGTCCATTGTGGACTTGATGAGAAGGTTGCTCTTTATTGCAAGATTTTACTACTTGGTGTAGAATGCACAATACAATCTTGTATCCTACTCTTGGTCTACTAGATATGTGAATTATTTGAAAGGTGTTTCTTGTTTGATTATAAGATGAATTATTTATTTGTATATTTTATTCTCATGTGCATCAATCTTGATCTCTGTTAGTTCTGAGGGCCCATTGAGAATTGATTTTATAAATTTGTGTTATTTTTTTGTGCTATAAATCTTGAGCTATGGTAATAGTTATAAGAAATTGATTGGAAAGGGATAAGAAATGGTTTGTGGTTTTAGGAATATTCCTTTTTTATGGGAATGATTGGTTTATTTGATCTACCTTTGGTATGAGAGGTTTACATATACAACTTCCATGTTTTCACTTTGAGTTGAGTGGCTAGATGTTGATATCCTTTCCATTTGGGAATGTTGGAGGAGACATTACCTTACATAGCTTAGCATATGTTAGTGTTGGTATAAGGATACGTTTTATTTGCAATTTCTCTACTCCATGGTATATAGTATTCTTCGTGAAGGTTCTTATATCTATGAAGTTGAGGTTTCTATGGAGTTAAGTGCTATTATTTTCACTTCATTAATTTTTGGCAACAATTTGGTAGCTCCTTGATCTCTTTCTTGTTGAAAACTGAGGTGTTTTCTTGGCTTAATAATGTAAAACTTTAATATTGCTGATCTAAGTAAGCTCTTTTCTTTGTTACATAAATTCTTTGTGGATGATTATCTTGATTAATCCATTTTACTATTGTAGAATGTAGAGAGAATTATTTAGAAGAACTAGACAGATAATAGAAGGATCACACAAGATATACCATGGAGAAACCCTTTCGGAAAAAAACTCAGTAATAACCAATCTAACAAATCTATTCAACTTGAATGAGATATATAGACAATATGCAACCTTGTAATCTCCAAATGGTGATAATTACAATGCATAAGCTCAAGCCCTTGAAAAGGTACGCCATATTCCTTCAAGTAGAGTTCTTCAGTGAAGACTAAAGCTTACAACATGTGCATCATGCATTTGGGTGTCCCAAACTGAAGCTACAACTTCTCCTTCACTTCGGTGATAATTCCAAAGCTATTCCTCAAAGATGGCGCCCACAATTAAAGCTACTTAACTGAGCCATCAAAAATATCTTATCATGCATTGGAGTTAATTCCAATAAAGCATCTTGGGCGCCCAAGTTAGCTTCAAGTGCTTTATTGTTAACTGAAACATTTACTCAACACCATTCCCAAAGAATGGTCATCCCTTGTTAACTGGAGGTAGTCCCTGTTATCTGTCATACAACTCAATGTTATTAGCCATGCATTCCAAGTTAACTGAAGCTAACTACATGCAACTCAAAATAACTAACATGCATGCAACATGCACTTGCATGCAACTAAAGATAACTGAACTGAACTGAACCGAACCAAAAATCCAAACCGAATGAATCAATCAACTGGAAGGAATCAATCAACTAAACTAAACTAAACTAAACTGATTCTAAATTGAACTGAACTGAACTGAACTGATCTTAACTGAACTTAACTGATCTTAACTAAACTTCAAGCATGCAAACATCAAATCCTAACTCCTAGGATCTTTACATGCATTTAGAAGTGTTAACTGTTACTCCGTATAGTTAACTGGACACAAGGTGAGTTTCACCTTACCATGTGTGCACCCACATGCTCCTATTATTTAGGAATAAATACAAATGTCAATTTCATGATTTATTTCATCCAAATATTAATCTCATCCTAATCTTAGTGTTGTTGAACACATTCCAAGAATCTAGGAGATACATGAAATAATTAATGTTTAGGATTTGCAATTAAATGGCATCCTATTTCCAACAATTCTTCCTTGGTGTGGAGTACTTGCGTGATGGTTTTAGAGATTAGAAATGATAGATATTTTAAAATGTTATATTTTATACATCATTGTATGTATCCTTAACACTATGTGATAGATGAGTTAGCTACATCCTATATGTGATTGCCATAGGTGGTATTGTAAATGTCTTGATATATTTTTAGATTTGAGTTCCAAAATGTATGTGTTATAAGTGAGGGGGACACATCTCTTGGATTGGTTACATTTAACTATAATATTAAGATGCTTTAGAAGTTTTTTGTCCCATGTATATGCGTGTTGTTACCTTAGAGAATTATTTTTGCAAGATGGTGTATATGTAGGGACTTAATTGTATATTTTGGATTGATATGTGTTATACACACAAGAAAATTGAGAGGAGGTGAATCAGTTGTACATTAAAACATTCAAACCCTCATTAACCTTCAAATACTTATGCATAAACATGAATGTAAACTAATGAAACATAAACAAATTCACAACCATACACCATAGAACACCATATTTACATGGAAAAATATAATTAGGGAAAAACCATGGTGAGGATTAACTCACATATATATGAATAACAACACCGATTACAAAAGGCTCACTACCCAGGAGAAAATAATTGCTCACTTCCCAAAGGACTCATTGTCTCGAATAAAAAAAAGAAGAATAATGTTACAAGGGGGTTCACTACCTCAAAGCAACATGAAGATTCACCACCATAACTGTACACCATATGCAACCTTTGGCTCACTACCTCCAACAACTTCAGGTACACTAAAAATGTAGACACCTTTTGCTCACTTCTTTCGGTAGCCTTAGGAATTTAAGCTTGCACTTAGATCACAATACTTGATCACATTCACATAATTTCGTATCACACAACACACCAAACTCATCTCCAACAATTAAAATTTCTTATATATCCTCCACGACCTCAAACAACCTTGTTTAGGTTAGCCTCAATGAAATGTATGCACCTTAAACGTGTAACCACCAAGTAGATTGACACCAAACACTTCCACGATGGAAAGAAATGAAGGTGGACCAAACCAAGGGTTAACCAGGACCCAATTCTACATCACCACATAACACCACACACATTTACAAGTAATGCTAACATGCTAGGTTGATCAAACTTGTATTAAATAATATCCAACAATCTCCCCCTTTGTCATCAATGACAACATTGGCTTTGAAAAACCATCAACAAAAAAATCAACCCTGCAATGGCAACACCAATTCACAAAAGCAACCCTACGTCAAGAAATCTTACATTTTAGAATTCTTTCTTTCTCCCCTTTCTTCTTTGGGCTTCATTCTCCCCCTATGTTTTCCAAACAATAATTTCTCCCCATTGACATCAATGGAAAAGGGAAAAACCTGCATACTTCACTTCAGGAAACACTCGCAAGAAACTCTCTCTCCCATTTACTTTCTCTCCACTACTCTCTCCCCCTTAGGGGCACAAATTATGCTCCCCCTGACTGCACCAACCAAAGACACCATTACCTACTCCCCCTGAGGGGCAGCCTTCATCAGTCTAGGACAAAGAATAAATCTTAAATCACTCACCTAGATAGATGCACCAACTCATGCATTTAGTTGAAAGAAGGAGGTGCAATGACCCCTAGCTTTTTCCTAATATACTTAAATGCATCTTTTGGAAGAGCCTTTATAAAAATGTCTGATATTTGGTCCTTTGCAGGAACATACTCCAACTTCACTTCATTCTCTGCAACTTTCTCTCTTAGAAAGTGATACAAGATAGAGATATGCTTTGTCCTTGAATGCATTACCAATTTTTTTGAAATGTTGATAACACTTGTATTATCACAAAAGATAGGAATAGGTTCATCATATGATACTCTAATATCCTTCAAAGTCTGTTTCATCTACAACACCTGTGTGCAACAAGATGATGCTGCAATATATTCTACCTCTACAATAGATAATGACACTAAATCTTGCTTCTTACTCAACCAAGAAACCAATCTACTTCCAAGAAAGAAAACACCTCTACTTGTAATTATTTTGTCATCTATATGTACAATATGTCCAATTTGCATCTGTATAAGCACTCAAAGAGAAATAAGTATCCCTAGGATACGATAGACCAAAGTACGAAGTGCCTTTCAAATATTTGAATATCCTTTTTATTGCTGTCATATGTAATTCTCTAGGATCTTATTGAAATCTTGCCACAAGACAAACTACATGCATGGTATCTAGTCTAGTAGTAGTTAGATATAACAATCCACCAATCATTGATCTATACTTGCTTTGATTTGTTGTAGGAGATTCATCATTCTTGCTCAACTTACAACCAGTAACCATGGGAGTACATACTAGTTTAGATCCCTCCATTCTAAACTTCTTTAACATTTCCTTGACATACTTTGATTATGAGATGAATATACCTTTATTAGATTGATTGATTTGTAGCCCAAGGAAGAAATAAATATCCCCAAACATTGACATTTCAAAATCATTTTGCATCTCATTTGCAAACCTTTTGCATATTTCCTCATTTCCTCCAAAGATTATGCCATCAACATACACAACCACAATAAAAAATTAATCTCTCTCAACCTTGAAGTAAAGATTGCTATCTGTGGTACCCTTTTTGAATCGCTGCTGCAATAAGTAATTATCCAATCTTGCATACCAAGCTCTAGGAGCTTGTTTAAGTCCATATAAATATTTCTTAAACTTGTAGACCATATCAAAATCTTTTGATAATTGAAAACCTTTTGGTTGTTCAATGTATACCTCTTCTTCTAACTCACCATTCAAAAATTTAGACTTGACATCGATTTGACACACCTTGAATTCTTTATGAGCTACAAAAGCCAAAAGCATCCTAATGTCGTCCATTCTTGCCACCAGAGCAAAAGTTTCTTCAAAATATATTCCTTCCACTTGTGAGTAGCCCTTATAAGTCTAGCCTTATTTATGCTCACTTCTCCATTCTCATTCAACTCATTCCTGAAAAACCCATTTTGTTCCCATCACATTCTTGTTTGCTGATCTTGGTACTAGTTCCCATGTCTGATTCTTCTTAATCTACCTCAATTCTTCCATAGATTTGATCCAATTTTCATCCTTGCATGCTTCAGTTACTATTTTAGGTTCTACCTTAGAGAGTAAACGAAAGGTTACTTGTTCCTCTTCCATAGAAGCTCTTCTTCTTATTAGTACACCTTTGCTCTTATCTCTAATGATTTGATCTTTAGAATGATTCTTTTGCACATACTTAGGAGTCCTAGGATTCTTTTCTGAAGCTTCTTCTTCAACTAGCATCACTTTCTTTCTCTTCTTTTTCTTCTTCTCTGCAAGGGGGTTCATCAGATTCATATCCTTCTATCAACGCTAAGCTTTGGTGTGATTCTTCACCCACTTTGACACTTGTACTTTCAACTAATCTTTAACCTTTTTTTGTAGCACCAATATGCCTTGTTCCTTGTAGAGTATCCAAGGAAGATTCCTTCATCTGATCTTGCATCAAAATTTCCTAGATTTTATTCATCTCTCCTGATAAAACATTTGCTTCCAAACACTCTAAAATATTTCACAATAAGAGGTTTTCCATATCATAGTTCATAGGGGGTCATTGAAATATTCACTCTTACTTAGCCTTTGTTAAGAATATACACTACAATATGAATAAATTCTTTCCAACAGACTTCCGGTATATTTGCTTCCTTCATCATGTTTCTTGCTATTTCTTGAACTATCTTGTTCTTCCTCCCCACAACTCCATTCTATTGAGGAGTCCTAGGAGTTGATAAATATCTCTTCGTCCCATGATTTTCATAAAAGTTGTTAAAATAATTGGAGGTTAACTCACCACCTATGTCAGACCTGAAACATTTGATTTTCAAATCCATTTCATTCTCAACCATAGACTTAAATTCTTTAAACTTATCTAGAGGTTCTAATTTTTCTTTGAGAAAGGTTACCCAAGTCATTCTAGAGTAATCATCTATCAATAACATAAAATAATTGTCACCTTGAGAGATTCTTGTTTTGGTAGGTCCACATAGGTCTGTATGCACCAACTCTAGAGGTCTTGCAGTAGAATATTCCTTAGTTCAGAACCTCTTCTTTGTCTGCTTTCCAAACTGACACTCCTTGCAAAGTTCATTGATAGGCTTTGTAATTCTTAGCAGATCTCTCACAACTTGAGTAGACTAATCTTTACTAGGATATCAAAATTGATGTGACCCATTCTTCTATGCCATATCCAAATTTCATTGATTTAATATATAAAGCACTTAACACCACCACCTTTGAGCTGATAAACATTTCCTTTTGTCCTTGTTCTAGCAGCAACCAGAGTTCCAGAGCTTCCTTTTCTAATTTCACAACCACCATATTGAAACACTAAATTGCATCCTTTTCTACACATTTTTCCTACACTAAGAATATTATGTTAGATACCCTTGACATAAACATCATCATCTATTTTATGCTTGTCATCAAAACTGATTGAAAATTTTCCACAAATCTTAGTAGATGTATCATCACCAAACTTAACAAGACCACCATCATGCTTTTCAAGTTTAAAAAACTTACTCTTATTACTTGTCATATGCTTTGAGCATCCACTATCGATTATCCAATAGTTTCTCTCTTCTCTTGCATGAAAAGCAATCAACATAGTTCCTTCAATATTGTGACCTATTTTCAAAGCAATTTACTTCACACATCTTTCAAGGTCAGTAGAATTAGTTCCAACATTTATCACTATTGCAATCAACATAGTTCCTTCAATATTGCAATTTACTTCACCCATGAACAAGCATTTATCACTTCTGTCATTTGGATAGTTTGATTCCTCATCATCAGATACACCACTATCTTATTTAACATAATATCTCTCCTTGAAAAATTTACCTTTATGATCTTTATATTTGTCATTTGAAACTTTGATTGGACATTTAGAAGCATAATGACGAATCTTTCCCCAATTGAAACATTGAAGGGTAACTTACCTATGTATTTTCCAGTTCCCTTTTTCAATCTCCTTACAAGATTTTCTTCCACCTCATCAAGATCATCTAGATCAGATTCATCATTCTCTTTTGTACTGAATTTAAAAGCAATTTCTTTCCTTGTAGTATCTTGGTCAAACTTTCTTAATTCAAAAGTAGTTAAAGCACCAAATATTTGATCTCTAGAATACTGATCCAAATTATGAGCTTCCTCAATAACAAAAACTTTAGACTATAAGATTTAGGAAGAGTTCTCAATATCTTTTTCACAACTTAACTTTCCTCCAATTTTCCATCAAGACCATTGATGCCATTGGCAATTTCATCCACTTTGAGCATGTAGCCAACAATATCTTTATCTTCTGACATATTTAGGGTTTCAAATTTGAATTTGAAATTTTGCGTCTTTGCTTGCTCGACCTTATCACCTCCTTCATAAATGCTTTGTAACTTTGTCCAGATCTCTTTAGTAGTTTTGAGGCTTATCACCTTCACAAGTTCTAAATTAGAAAGCCCACTGAAGATAGTGTTACTTTCTTTGCCATTATTCTCACAATCCTTCATCTAATCATCACTTGTCGGAGGAGTAGTAGGCATAGTGTATCTAGGTTCAATCGAATTCCAAACGCCAAACCCTAATAAGACAAGAAAGGCTTCCATCTTGGATTTCCAAAAAGGTATAATTTGTTCCGTCGAACATAGGGAACTTAACACCATTCCTGTGCGCCATCTGGATCTACCTTAAGAGGTTAAGATTCTTCTAAAGAACCACAACTCTGATACCAATTTTTAGGAACATAGGACAACTGAGAGGGGGGGTGAATAAGTTGTACATTAAAACATTCAAACCCTCATTAACCTTCAAACCCTTATTATATATCAACATGAATGTAAACTAATGAAAAATAAATACATTCACAACCATACACCATAGAATACTAGATTTATGTGGAAAACCCTACTTAGGGAAAAACCATGGTGAGGATTAACTCACATATATATGAATAACAACACTGATTATAAAAGGTTCACTATCAGAACTTAGGCTCATTGCCCAGAAGAAAAGAATGGCTCACTACCCAAAGGAATCACTTCTCAAAATATAAAAGAATAGAAGAAGACTAATACAAGGAGGTTCACTACCTCAGAGCAACATGAAGATCCACCACCATAACTCTACACCATCCACAAGCTTCAATTCACTGCCTCCAATAACTTTAGGTATACTGAAAATGTAGACACCTTCTGCTCACTACTTCCCATAGCCTTAGGAATTTAAGCTCGCATTCAAATCAAAAAAGTTGATCACATTCATATCATTTCACATCACAAATCACACCACACTCATCTCCAACAATTAACCTTTCTTCTATATCCTCCGTGACCTCAAACAACCTTGTTTAGATCAACCTCAATGAAATGTATATACCTCAAATGTGTAACCACCAAATAGGTTGACACCAAACAATTCTGCGGTGGAAAGAAATGAAGGAAAACCAAACCAAGGGTTAACCAGGATCAAATCCATGATGAAACACACCACCATGCTTCCATAAACCATGAAGCACATCCACAAGTAATGCTAACATTTCAGGTCATCCAAACTTGTATTAACACTACCAAAAAATCAATTCACTCTTCACTAGGTCTGGAAGCATCCTGCAAACCATGAAGAAACATCACACAACATCCAAAAATTTCCAACACCATCAAATATTTAGCGACACCACCGAAACCACTTGAAACAAAATATTATCATCATGTGCAACAAAGCACAATACCACAAACATACAACTCACCAACCAACCTTGCGGAACAACTAAACACCAAAAACTTTAGGGGAAGGTAGATATAAAAAATATTAGCATGTTCCCAAATCTACAAGAGAAGAAACCTCAATGCAGAGAAATTCCATTTCTCTTATAAAACCTTCTTCATAGGAAACACACTGTCAAACACATCTTCCATTACCACTCGATCTAGAATCTAAAACTCTGGATATAACATCTCCAAATACCTCTAATCATCTCATCAAAAATTCCCAAGCACATCTTCAACCATGAAGAAATGCAAAACACAATGCAACACATCTCTATCACCATGTACATTATTTATTCAAAATTTCTCAAAAGCACTTGGAAACCAAGTGAACCAACTAAATTAACAACACCTGTTCATCAACACAACACCTTCAATAATATCCCCATCTATAAAAATTTCTCAACACCTTCTTATCATGACCACACTAGAGGTTGACATCAATGACAACACTAAAGACAACATAGTGCAAAAATCTCCAACAATCTCCCTGTTGAAATCAATGACAACACTAATATTCAACAATATGTTGATGGAATGAAGTTCTACCTATGATAGTATGCATACCCTAGTTTGAGGTATGAATAAAGTAGATGAGTTAGCAACTTGTTTTTTATATCAAATGGCATGAGTGAGGCAACCACTGAGATCCATTTTTTACCATTTGAATTCGGTTCTTGTGTTCATGTATATATTAGTGTAGGATTTGTAAGGAAACTAAGATAGTTGAAAAAATTCCTACACTAATCTTGAGAGGAGGATAATGCAAAAATTTTACGAATCTTTACAACAGTTACATAAACTTAAATAAAAAAAACATAAATATCATGCATACCACAAAACAATGATTTCTTTGAGTTTTGCTTTAGGATTTTCTGCTATGATAGTAAGGATCTAAGGTATTGTTCTTGGTTTTTGGAAGTTGCTATATCCAGATTTTGGGCTTCTGGATCATTGTATAGTGCAAGTTATGTTCACCAGTTATGAACTATGCTTTTCTATGTATTTGGCTGAGGTAGAAAAGAAATGTTGTTGCTCTAGATTTATTCTTGTTCAAGTCTTATGACTTGCAGTTCTCAGGATAAGTTTATGAGGTTGTGTTGAAGTTAATTTTGTTATCTAGAAGTATTGGATCGTGCTAAGGTTGTGTATGCTTAATTGATTTATGCGTTTTACATTAGTTTGGCCGAACTTGTGTTTAACACTACTCATGAAGTTTATGAAAGTGTGTTAAAGCATGGTGGGACTTATTTAGGTCCTCATTAGATGTGTGTTTGGGTCACCCTCATTTTAATTCCATTGTAGAATGTTTTGGCACCGACCTAATTTGAATTTGTAAATGCAAGTGGTATGTGGTCGAATTTGGATGAGTTTCAAAGTTGAAGACAATATAAATACAAGCTGAGATATGATGATGAATAAATGCAAGTAAGATAGATGCAAAACAATGTGTATGTGATACGAGTTTGAGTAGATCAATGTGAAATCTAAATGTGAGTTTCTGGAAGCAGTGAGCTGAAGGTGTACTCTACCATTCAAGCATGTCTGCAAGTTTGTGAGTGAATTGTGGGGGAAATATCTATTGCATTGAGATTGTTTTCTCTTTGTAACAAATCTCTTCTATCTTCTTTGTAATTCTATGTTAGTAAGCCCTATGGGTGGTTTGTTGGATAGCAAATCCTGATTTGGATAGTAAGTCCTATTTTGGTAGTGAGCCCTTCTCTAGCAGTGAGCCTTTGTATTCAGTTTTGATATTCTCTATATTGTGAGCTAATCCTCACCATCGTTTTTCCCTTATTGGGTTTTCCATGTAAATCTAGTGTTATTGTGTGTGTGATGTTTTTCAGTTTCTACTTTTGCACTTAATGATTAATCACATTAGTAACATAAAGGATTTGTGAATGATAATTGATCTAATTTTTGGTGGAAGTTCTTAAAGGTTAATTTTTTTTACAACTGATTCATCCCCCCTCTCAACTGTCTTGTTCAAAATTTTTTATCAGAGCTTGGTTCCTTAGAGAAGAGCTTAACCGCTTAAGGAAGGTCTGAGATGGAAAGCAAGATCATTATTGAGTGTCCTAGGTTTGATGGGACTAACTATGCCCTTTAGAAGATAAAGATGGAAGGATATCTAGAGTATGGTGGATATGATGTTGATAATTCTTACAAGAATGCTTACACTCCTCCAAATGGTTTGAGTGCATCTGATGAGATCAAGG
>VDFB02269120.1:0-33580 GCA_007258455.2 Sequoia sempervirens | reverse complement strand
GTTTGTAGCGTCCCTCTTCGACCAACCGACCCCAAAAATGGCAAATTCTTCCCTCTTCTTCCTTCAAATTCATTCATTCTTATTCCATTCCATCTCTTCACAAGCTCTAGCAATTTTAGTCTCATTCTCAAGCACTTTCCAGCATTCTCTTAACTATCAACAACACTCCAACACTACATTATAGCAGCAATAACACTGTCAACTTCGTAAAGTAAGTGTGAAGCAAGTCATTGCAACGTGGGCTTGAGGTTTTGTGAAACCTCCCTTCATTGCGATTGAGGCTATGGTGATTGTTCAAGTCCTCTTTTATCCTCCATTGGCTAGTGAGCTCTTGGTGGAGGTGGTAATGTTTCACTCTCCTTAACGATTGGTTGAGTAGCTCTTTATTGTTTTGTAGTGTTATTTGCATTCCTTCCTTCTATACTTCTTTATCATACATTTCTCTATCATTTCTATTTGGCCATCCATGGAGGTGGAAACACCAAAACAGGGGTCTGACTGAGGCAGGCCCCTATACAACCCCAACAAATTTCTCTTTTTTCTTGTGTAGGTGGATGTGCTTTTGGAGCTAGCTGGCGAATTGGCGCCTTGGTGAGATTATCTTCATCACTTTAGCTCTTATCTATCTGTTTTATCACATCCGTTTGTATTTCTCGTACTTTATAATTCTATTTTGCTCATTTAGGAGTCACTAGCTAGGCCATCAGCTTGTTTTCTGGCAATTCATATTGTATTTTCAATCCTTTGGTCATACAGATGCCAACGCACCTGAGACACCAACACACCGCACTTTCATCCTTAGGCAAAGAGCTACCTGAGGTATAGTATTGAATTTGAAAACCGAGTCGACTAGCCTAAATTTGGATCTCGGGTTTGTAGAGTGATTAAAGGACATTATAGTCCTCATCATTCTCATCCTTCATTGCAAACACCCCTTTAGAATGAGGTAAGTTAGGGCAGTCTTCCGCTCTTGGCTCTTCGTGGCCTAGGACCTTGACATGGTTGGCCCCCCTCTCTTACAACTATAAAGAACAAACCCCCTCTAAAATTATGAGCCCTTCCGAATCTGTAAAAAATTCAAAAAAATGTATTGATTTGCGTCTAGAAAGCAAGATTTATGAAAAATCATAAAATAACTATAACATGTGTAAAATTGTCGATAAAAGGCTAATTTTTGGGTCATGGCCATTTGAGATGATCCTTAACTTGCAGTAAAAAAATCAGAAAGAAATTTGCATTCGTTTGGAAGATATGATAAAATCTTTCCAAACTATGGTTTTTGTCTAAAAATGATGCGAAACCTACAACAAAATGCTACACCATTTTCACATCAAGTTCACCATTTGTATGATGCTGAAAATGAAGAATCAACATGCATTCAACATCATATCAATGAGGTATTTACAAATGAACACAAATGCAAGAAATGAAATACTAATTACTAAGAAATCAAATGCATGCATTCAAAAAGAAAATCACTCCATTGTTATCCTATCTACAAGATCTTGTCTTTGCTCTCATATTTTTGTAGCAAACGCACAAGAGGCTATGTAGAATGGATTTTATCAAAACAAAATTGGGGTCCCTAAAAAGTGAAGAGGAAGAGAGCTTATATAGATGTCCTCATGGGTGGATCCACATTTCGGGAAGAATGTGGGATTAAAGAGTGAAGTGGAAAAATGAATAGTATCCCATATTGTTAAATGAAATGAAATTGATGGAAATGAGTTATATGATATAATGTAGGTTTAGAAGCTAGATTAAAGTGGATTTGTGAATTTAGAATGATTTAATGGATTGATGTACTTAAATGATTTAATAAAATATGTAAATGGATGTAGATTAATGTAAATGCATGTATGGATAATTATTATGAAATGATTTATGAATGATTGATTGATAAATGCAAATAGATAAATGCTTATAATATTTTAATGATTTAAGTGGATTAATGAAAATAGAGGAAGATATTAAATGGATTAATTAAATAGATAATAATATCCATTTAATTAATAGACAAAAAATAGGATGATTGTGAGGACAAATTTTGAGTGTCTACACCTATTTAGCACATGGAAAAGCCTTATTACTAATGGACAGCATGATAATGCTACTAGTGGGCATCTTAACACTCTCTAACAAGCCTTCAAATCAAGGGTAGTAAGAATGGCGATAATGGGACAAGAAAGGGAACAGAGTATACTTCTCTATAAAAAGTGGCTATCTCAATTTCTTAAAAATTATCATAGGTAGTTCTCTTATGGATCCTTGGCAAAAAAAATATGGCTACACAAAGCTTGGCCCAAAGCTAAGGTATTTCTTTGGCTATCCATTCACAGTAAAATCTTGACTTGACATCAATTAGCTAAAAGAGATTTTTTACCTTAACAGATGTTCTCTGTCTTGGAAATGAGGTGGTCAATCTAGGGATCCTTAGAGTATATTTTATCTTCCTTCAACACTATGGATTTCTTATTTTATGGTCTATGAGCAACTAGAAGCTTGGATTTGTCCCTCATCTATAGGAATTCTTGAGGAGATCTAGGTGCTTGCTCTAGGCATCCTCTCCTAAAGAATCTAGTAAAGAAACAATAGAATTTTCAATTTTTGAAGTTGATATCATTGAATCAAGTTTCGGCAGATTTTTCAACCAAGTACTCTTAGGTTTTCTTTCAATACAAGAACCCAAAATAAAAAGAATGGCCCAAATGATCATAATATCCTAAGGATCTAAACTCTTTTGAAAATTTCATTCGATATAAGCAAGCCTAAAGTCAAACATAAGGATGAGGTCAAATGGGTCAATCCACATGTAGGATGCGCTAAGTTTAAATTTCAATGGAGCCCCCAAGAAGAATTTGGGGATCTCTTCAGCCAAATAAATCATCCATGGTGCAAGAGGTATTACCATTAGTTTTGGATCTTAAAGTATGGGCTCTAATTCTAAGAATGTTGTCAAAAAGGAAGGAATGATCCTCAAAATTGAGTTGGCTTTGACACCCCAAAGTAGATGCTTTATGATGTAAGGTGACTCGCAAATTGTAATAAAAAGGTATGAAGTGTAGAAAGTTCTCTATTTGGAATTTGAAAGATTTTGGTTGGAAGCCATGTATCTAGTAAAGAAATTTGAAGATGTTAGTCTCTTGCATACCAAAAGAAATGGGAGCAAAACTACAAATTGGCTTGCCAATATTAGCTTGGATCAAAAAATTTAGTAACTTCGCAATTAAGCTCAAGTTCAACTCTATTTTTGTTTGGTGCTGGAAAACCATGGAAGTAGACAAAGGAAATTTTAACTCATTGTTAATTAGCTTTTCTCCACTTTAGTTTTGATAAGCCTCTCCAGTTACTCCTTGCTTAAGATGACTCAATTTGTTTATCTATATGGGTCATGGATTAGAAGTTCTTAGTGGCTTTCCCCTTTTTCTCTTTTGTTTTTGCAAAATCCAAAAGGATTATTAGAATTTGCTTTTCCTAGTCCTTATCAAAAACAAAATACACTTTGGGATATGGATGGCATTCCCCCTCAACCCTCTAATCTCATGTTGCAATGATTGGCAATAGAAGTGGTTGTATTGCAAATTTATGAACGATGGTATCTTGGATGCTTGTGGCCTCCTTGATTTGATGATAAGATAAACAAATTGTTTTAGAATGACCATGCTAGGAATGGTTGATCTTTAGCCTACTATCCTTAATAGTAGGTTTACTTTCAAATGGAACATGTTTGTTAGGAACGTTGACAACTCCTTTAAAAACTATCTTATTCATGTTTACAACTTTATATCTATCTTATTCACCTCCCATATTTTTCTCTACTATGACTAGATTATTATTTATTTCCTTACCTTGGAACTAAGTTGTTTTCTTTTTTCCACTACAACATCATGACAATACTATCTACTACTTTCCTTAGCTTCACAACTGGTTGAGCCTTCTTGGCTCTTCTAGTCCATCTTAGGCCAATCGTACCCTCATACCTCTTTGGCACAAGCTCTCCCAAATGCAATATCCCCTTGAGGATAAGGCACTTAGGGAGGGTGATGTCTTTACATCTAAAGTACCTTTGGTCAAACCTCCTAATAATTTTAATCTCTTTAAAAGTGAGTGCAGTCCTTCCAATATTGAGAAGCTAAGGAATCTCGATGAGTTAGTTTGGAGAGTGTCATCTCCTTCCTCAATTAGAAATAAATGGAAAGAAGTACCTTTCGACTCTCGCCCCCATAAAAGAGCTCATGGTAGCTTAATTAGAGAGCAAGATAAATCATATTTTAATGACTTAAATTCTAAAAAGGTTGATGTTTTGAAGGACCTAAGAATGGTGGATCCAAAATTTAAGTCTCTCCATTCAAAACAAGAATGAGGTGGACCAGGCAAACTCCTCCCTCTTTCTCTCAATAATTGATAGGATCAACTTTGCTCTTCAAAATCTCAATAGTGAGTCCATGGAAGGTACTTGAAGGCTACTTGAAGGCTAGGGGATATCTTAGATATCCTAAAGGACATCAATGTGAATACTAATGAGAACGAAATCACCTGAGAGCACCTACATTTCCTGCCCATCAACACTCGTACCATCCGACATCACCTTCACTATCGGTTCTGCATCCCAGGCAAAATATTGGTTCTCACATAATTTATGTGGATTTCGAGGAAAATAATAGATTATTGCTCTCTGTCTCTTTCCAGTCATGCCATTATCTGGTTGGTGGGACTTTTGGTCATAATAATTAGGACCTATTTATCATGTAATCTTGTTCTTATGATTTTACTGTATTTTTTAATTTATCAACAAAAGCACTGCACAACATAAACAATACCAATGCATTGCTCGTCTTTCTTGTAGAACTTGAAATCCAACATGGCTGCCACTGCCTTACTTCCAAGATTGCTCAAAGTATTTTAATTATATATCTTTAAGAAGAGTTGTAAGATGCTAAAATTTCTGATGCAAATACAGGTAGCCATAATAAAGGCAATTTTAGTGAAATTCGTTAACAGTAATTATTATGGCTTGATAATTCATCTAGATCCCAAAAACACATGAAGACCAGAAGCAAAACCAAATTTGGGAGTAGCCTAAATAAAAATGTTCTTGAAACAATGACTATTGCAGACATTTCTAACTTCCATGAAGCAGTTTAGTAATGCACCTTTACACCAGTAGATGAAACCAGACTGTACACAATAACTTTAAAGTATATTCTGTAACTTGCATGACTTTGCGGCAATAAGAATTACAATTGTTGAATTATCAAATGGAGTCCCACAGTTACAATCACCCCAAATAGTGCTCCTCCCACAACTTCAGCTTTAGTGTGGCCAAGAGATTCCTTCAATGGAGTGTTCCTCCAAGGTGATACTTGCTTCCATTCTCTAGGATCAGATTTATTATGTTCCACATTGTCATCTTGCACAAATGAAGAAATTGTGCGTTCTCTCTCATGAACTTGAAAACCTTCAGTGCTAGAACTAAAGTTAGGAGAGCCTACACTTGGTATATTTGTTTCTCTCATAGTGTCTTGGGTCAATCTGATACTTTCAGCCCTCGCTACACTAGAATGAGATGCAGATATTGAAGGTTCCAATGCTTGTACTGAATTAAGCTCCCTTTTCACTGAATCTAATACTTGGTCCCCATCATTTACTGAAGAAATTTGATTGTTGCGGTTGCAAGCATAATTGGCTGTGCCAGCTATTATCATCATATTGATCACTTCAGCATGCTTTCCAACTGCCCTTCTAACCCCCTACGTATTGCAGAGAGAGACAGTTTTCAGAATCTTTAGGTGCATAAACACAATTTAAGATGACAATAAAACAATTGCATATGATATCCACTTATGTATCTTTCTACAACACTGTTCAGATAATTTATCATCAGAATCATGATAGATGTCTTCAAAATATACCACAATAGTCAACTTTTATTCTTGTAAACAGGTTAGAAATATAATAATTAAACTATCTTTTAATTGTAAATTTCATGCTAATTTTGAAAAAGTTGCATTCTCATTTCAAACCATCCATCTGTCATTACACAAGTGAATTCTTGCATACAATTTTTTCTTTGCTGGGGACATTTCCACTGTTTTTGACAATAAACATAAGGAGTACAAAGCAAGATATTCCAAACAACAATAAATTTCTATAATTATTTCTATTATTCTTGCACTATCACCTTCGTAAAGAGAGGACTTGAGATTATTTGATCTGGATGCCAGATTCTAGTAATAAGGGAGAGAAATGAGAGAGTAGATGCTTCTGTAAAAATGCTTCATCCATGTCAGCTCTTCAAATGGATACGGGTTCTGCTGTCACTCTCTGGAGCCAAAATCCCAGTGTGTTTTTTATTAGTAAGATTTTGTTGTTAATTGCTTGTAGTCTTAATATTGTTCTGCAGTTCAACCTTATGATTTAATTTGGTATAATTACAGGCAACAACAAAATTCATACACTTGTAGGCAAGACTCCATGTGGCTCACAAAAGTAGTTATGACATTAGACTGTCAAAAATAGAGAACACTAGAACAACATTTATCCTGGGTAGACATGTCAAGATTGCATCTAGCAATTGTGCATTGAATTAGAAAGCTTAAAAGAGGTCACACTTGGCCTAATTCATTTTCCTGAAACAGTCTTTGCAATGCAGACAATAGTTCACAGTACTAAAATAGAGGGCAAACAGAGTAGGTTCTTTTAGCATCTCACAACTGTCAAATAAATAAATAAATCAAACCAAACTGTTTCTGTCCACATATCCTGAATCATAGCCCAACAACTCAAACCTATCTGTATTTCCAGAAACATCTTTTACAGTAAATGGACCTTCCTCTAGTATCATTTAGGCTATATTAAAAATTACTGTATGCTCAAACTATATGTGGCTTTGCGGTAGGTTCTTTGCCAGGTTTAAACCTACTTTTGTTTTGGATCCTGTCCTCTAGTTTTTCGTCTATAATATGTTATTTGCAAGGTACAATCCTTTTACAGTGACGAAATACCTCAAGCCACAGACAAAAGCATTGACCATTGACTATAAAAGTCTGCTCTTGATAGCTGGGATATTCACAAATTTATGAGTTCATGTAACCTTGGTTAAAGAGTGTTTACTCACTACATGGTAAGTGCAATACAGAGTAAACCGAATTACAGAACAGCATTGACAGAATAAAGTAATCACATAACAATTGCACAGAACAATGTATTGGTATTATATTCATATAGCAGCAATCATTACAATATCTAGCATCTATGTTGGTCCCCGATTACATCTGATTTGAGACTATAAATAGTTAGCCAGCATTGGTTGAGGACACCAACTGTCAGCAACCACTCAATCAACTAATCACCATCGGGGACTAATTCCCGAAACAAAACATGTATTATTTATTTATTTATTCTATTGCTTTTATTTACTTTTGACTAACTATGCTAACTACATCACCCCCCCCCTCCCAAGAAGAAAGTCATCTTTCCAAACGAATAATACAAAAGCTGGGAGACACTACAAGTAATTTAGTGGGAGGAAGGTTGAGAAGACATCCCTGGTGATGGGTAGACCAATGAAGTGGGGGTGGCTGCTCGAGTGGTAAGTTGTCTCAACCAATACACCTTGCTTCGCTGCTGCAGATGGCGAGTGGCCTTCAACTCTTTTTCTCTTGTTGACTTCACCAAATGCACCGCCTCCTTCAAATGCTTATTGATCTTCTCTATCTCTTTGTCCTTTGCTTCCAGTTGCTTGGCCATTTCTTCTTTGAGGGCCAGATCCTCTTGTCTGTCTCAAGCAACTCTGTCTCCTTGGCAACCACCTTAGCTTTCTCCTCCTCTAAAAGACAAGCCTATTGTTGAAGCTCGCTCTATAAATGCTAGTTGGAGGAATTTTCCTCTACACGGATCTTCTAGGAAAGGACTATAGCCTTATCATCTTTGTCAATCATTCTTGAATAGTTTACTTCATATATTTTGCACACATGAAACAACTCTCTATGGGCCATTTCCATCTCAAAAAGCTAAGCTACCAACTATCCATCCTTCCCATGGAATGTTGGCCTGTTTGGGAGCCAGGCCACCAGCATTTTTGGTGTCTCCTTGTCTGGCCAATCTTCACCTGTAAAAATGCTTCTAAATTCCTTGTCACTATCTGTCTTCATGAAACTCAAAATCCTCTATGCCTCTCTCCCTACTACAAAAAAGTAACTACGATTTAAGGTTTTGGCAATATCAGAAACCTCCTGTATCACTATGACGATGGGCTCCAAACTGTGAACGTACCGCTCAATGGTCCCCACTAGATCCTCCCTATCCGGATTGGGAATTTCAATGACAATTCCCTTTGACAAGGCCAAATCACTTGACTCCTCATCTACTTCTGTAGAGGCAGATACGGCTGGCTTGGGCATAGTGTCGGGCTCATCATCAAAAGGAATCTGCACTATTTGTTGTGTGGGCTCTCCAATCTCGGCCGTTGGTTTCTCGATGGATAGCATTATCACAATCGATTGTATGCTCTCAACTGCTACAGCTTCCCTCTGCTTTATGTTCGTCTCTATCTCCATCTACTGAGGTGAGTGTAGGGGAGATATGTCTTCTACCCAGATAGGAGATCCCAACAATTGTAACCGACTATCCACATTTGATGTTTCCCCTTCTGGTGACGCTAAGGAAATGGTGGCAGTGTCCTCCACCATGCCAATCATTGTTGCTCCCTCGGCTACTCCACCCTCAGTCTCAACCTCCTCGGCAACTCCTTCCCCCTCGGCCACTCCTCGCTCGGCCAACTCTTGCCTCTCTGTTGGTGTAGGTACCTGAGTATTAACCTCCACCGAATAAACGCCTACAGGTGTAGTGTTGGTTGTAGACGAGGACAATGCCATTTGTTCATATTCTTCACTACTTTCCTTTTTCCTTTTCCTCTTCCACGTTCTTGGCTCTTCACCTACTGCTACCTGAGCGTCGAAGGTGGTCCACTAGAATACTGTTCGCCAAGAATGGTCATAGTTTCCTATTGGCTGCAATTTTCCCAACTTGCCCTCCGGCACTTGATTATATACAGCATCCAAAAACAAAGCTATCAAATGTTGGGTCATATAAAAGGCTTTGTGTTGGCACCCTAAGAACTCTCTAATTCTCTCTAACAGGTACAGTTTCCAATTATACACCCTTCCTACACTCAACCTAAATATGTAATCAACCATCCATGTAGCTATGTCTGAAGCTCTATGACCAACGCTTGCTAAGTATGCAGTATGATTTAACTTGTTGCTTGCTCTGTACAACCCGCAATGAATGCTTTGTCGTACAACCTATGTTGATTGATTTCTGTACAGTGTGTCCCTTCCTCAACCGTACTAACTTATTCAAATCTTCATCTACCTTCAAAACCTCATACGGAAAGTTCTTTTTGCTCTCTAGTTTTTTTACATTGTACAGCATACTAAGGATTTCCTACAATTGTCATACGGTTCATTGTTCTCTTCTTATGGTATGTTCTTTTCTTTTGTGCAAGTTTCTCCATACTACCTTTTGTGTTGCATACTAATTCTCTTGTTTGAATTTTGGTGCTTGAGTTGATTTCTCCTTCAAATTGCTATACAATTTGCCCCATGCCTTGTGTGTTCATTTCATCCTGTTCGCAACAGCCTCTTAGTCGTATGGTATCTGTACTTCCTTGCTCCTTTCTATAGTGTCGTACTCCAACCATTTGCTTGAAATTTCCTCTTTGTCTCCTCTTTGTTGAGTTGTCATATGATATGAGATTCTCTCTTTGCCTCCTCTTCATTACATTGTCATACAATATGCTTATTTTCTCTTGCCGAGTTTTATGATCCCTCTTTGGTACATGGAAAATAAAAGATATTTCGTTATTATTTACTTTGGAATAAATATTCAATTTTGCAATTAAAAAAAATTATTCCAAATAACAACTCATCATTTAGTTGCAAAATAAATTCTTTAATTAAAATATAATTAATTCTTCTATTCCTTTGCACTTTTATTTCATTATAAATTAGTTTAATAAAACATTGTAAAATATGAACAATAAAAATAGGGGTCGTGACATCCTTTCCCCCTTAAAGAATCATCGTCCCGATGATCAACTTAACTAACTATAAAAAATATCATACCTCTTTAATTTTGTCTTACCTTAATGTCAAAAACAACTCACTTGACAAAGATATTGTTTACTTCAAACACCTATCTGTTCATAATAGCAAAATTTCCTGTGGCCGGCATCCAAACACTTGCACACTGCATTAGCACATCATGGCTTTATCAATTCACTCTATTTACTTTATCTAATAAAAGCATGCAACTAGTTCATTTCTTTCATATAATAATTTTTTTTTATATTCTATCCAAATCTTTTTCATATTCTAAGATATTTACCAGTAGATGGAAAACAATTATGTTTGCTTTGTCAACATGCCTATTTGTACAAGATGTCAAAATAATTGCCTCTATGGTGATAAACAAGCATCCCGTACTACTTGTTATCATCATTAGCAATTTAAAACACAAAGAAAGAAAAGTCTAAACAATCTGAAAATGTCAAACAATTATAACAAGATCTTCATCTTGGTCAACAACATAAAAGATGGTAAGATCAACAAGTTACAATAGAACATCAGCATTATCAGAAATTCTAAATATAGGAAGATCACTTACTAAAACAAAAGGTCCAAGTTGATTACCATAGCAACCCAGTTTACCAAATGTCAAGAAGATCATCAAGAGCTCAATACTGATTCAACTAGTTAGTAAATTTCACAACAAAATAAATAAATAAACCTCATTCTATAATTGGAATAGTAAATTTATATTAGCAAGGATTTCCATAAATGCATGGTATGCATAATCCTTTACCTTTTTACAAATGCAACAAGAATTCATCCAAGAGAAGTCCATTACATTAATTGACTAAACAAGTCATTCAATGATTCATGCTATGATGCATATCTAGTTTCTGAATTTCATAAAGAAAATATAACATTTAATCAATTTTCAATTACCCTAACCTAATGGTCTTCCACAAGCTGAAGGTCAAAGCATGGTTAGGGTGCTTTTCCCACCCAACCATGAAGCATAACACTTCCCCAGGATCCTTCCTAACTCGAAGAACACCCGGCCTTGCATGGGGCGCCTAGAAACCAATAATAATAATTGGGCAGGAGGGAAACTCTCGATGCATGCCTGATGCCTTATATACATTCTTATACTAGAATGAACATATTTCTTACATACAGGATGTGGCAGAGAAACATATATATATATATATATATATAAATTCTAGGCATTCATTATCCATCTATTTCAATGGTACAACTCGCTTTGGCCAAAGCATATATAGAAGAAAATTTGGTTGATCTTGGAAAAGAAGATCACCTTCTTTGTTAATCCACATTCGGCATCCTGTCCCAGAAGGTAAGCTTAAAATTTATCACACACCACAATTTCAAGTAAGGAGATAGAGGTACATGAAATATGCATCCATAACATGTATTCTATGAATTATCCATGAATGCTCAAGAAATTTCATATAACACTGTCAATGTACATACACCAATAAGGGTGTTACAAATCATCTATTTCAATGATACAAGAATACATCACCTCTGGTGCCTAATTCACACAAGTTATGAATACATAATTTATCTATAGTGCCTCACTCACACAAATATGGAACATGTCTCGTACACAATTTGCATTACTCATTCAAGTTTTCATAAAATGAATATGATTAGTGCATCTCTCACAAGTGCATTGCTCGCACACAAGGTGAATTATGCATAAATTATAGTAGTGCATTTATAATAATCATCACTTGATCTACTAAACACAATGAGTATGAAAAGTATATCATGCACACAAATACAAAATGAAATAATTACTCAAGTGTTTTATCCACACAAAGAAATCAAGAACTTTCTCTAGTGCATCACTCGCACAAGAACAACAATAAAATGAAATATGCATTCTCGCATTAGTATAAGTATAGTGAATATTTCACATTCAAGTATACATATAAATATAATTAAGGAAACAAATACTCTATGCTATGAATGCAATCATCCATACAAATGTGTAATTTACGAAGCATAAGAAGTGCATCATTGCACAAGCATACATGATTCAATCACATCAATCACTTCTCAATTTGTCTAATAGACAAATTGAAGTTATTTATCATTTCAATTTCTGTCATGAATTACCAATGAAGATTCTCAAGACATCGGAACCTTGCATTTTTGAAAGATCCCAGGGATTTTATCAGATCCAAATCCAGTAGGAAAAAGATGTTGCTCAACAATTCAACTAGTCTTTAAAACTTCCATCTTAGGTTTCCATTTCCTCAAGAAGGCTCAACTGATATTTATCCATTATCAACAACTTTATTTACTACACAGGAGTTCTTCCTTCATCCTTTTCTTCTTCCCCTTGTATCTTATCAACTCATTCATCCTTTAAGTCATCAGAGAGATCTCTCTTCACATTATACTTCTCTTATGAATTCACTTTTACTGCTAGGTTGTCATCTTATCTGATCCATATCGGTTTAGGTATATCTATTCATCTTACTTCATCATTCACCCTTCTTAATTCTCCATTCCATCACTCTCACAAAGTATCTTATGAAAACACACTTAAGGCAAAGAGGTCTTACACCTCTAGAATTCTCTCAATGATCAAACTACACCCAAACTTCTAATCAGTTCAAACTAACCATCAAAGAATCACCAACTCATCAAAAGAATCTTCACCCACTACTAGGGTTCTCTATTCAATTCAACAAGTTCATATACTGTACAACCTAAGCACAACAGATTCGAGGTCCAAGTGTTGAACCTGAGTGCTCTAATACCAAAATGTAACGCTAGGAAAAAATCTCACATACCAATTATAACTCTTAATTTCCAAATTAATTTAATAGAATCATTAATTGCTTTCATCACTATATTTAAATGGATTAACATACATCCATGAATCAAATGTATCAAATAAGGTTATGCCATTATGAGTTATAGTCATATAGACTTACACAAGATTTATCATATCAACAAAGCATGTAAGTTCAAATACTGTAATGCAAATAAGAAAATAGCAAAATACAACTACAATAGAATCATAACACAAAGAATTTTCATGAGTGGAAAACCCTTACAAGGATGAAAAACCACTCGTAAAAGTGCCTTACTAGCTTAACGAAATGCCTCACAGGCAAAGCCTTACTAGCTACAAAGTTTCAATGGTTACAAGCTGCCTCACGACAATGATCATACTGTCTCATGACCATTCATTACATGTTTTTCTATATCACAAGGAACATATTGAAGTTCTTTTACAAGACACATACATCTACAAGTAGCATTTTCAAGTTTCACCAATGCATCATCCTTACATATGAATTTAAGGTAATGCCAACATTATCATGATTCGCTCTCAAGTATTTGCAAGTAAGACAATTCCACCTTTAATAACCTCACAAATATCATACAAGTACACTGACAAACATGACTATTCACATAAAGCTTCATGAAAGTAATCTTAATCTTGCTTGAATGCACACATGCCTATGCAATTATAACCAAAATATTTACTTCTAAACTCAATGATGCATAGAGGTTTTAGCAATAAGAAAATAATAATATAAAATAGTTAAGAAGGTATAGCTCATGTATATATGAGAATTCCTATATAAGCTATGAGTATTTACTCTTATAGGTTCACAAAACAACATGAGTGCAAATAGATGATAACAAGATACTATCGTAGGTTACTAACAACTTATCTTTGTCTTGTTCCATACTATAGCTATGTAATTTATCAAATGGCTACATTAAGTAAAAGAAAAGACAAAAAGAAACCAATGATATCAAATGTGGTATAGCCTTCCTTCTTACAAAAAGATATTCAAGGGTCGTTAGTGTAACTTCATGAGTTAGTCATTATCTCTAAGGAAAAAGTAAGTATCCACTTCACATCGATACACATATAAATACCAACGTATGTCTATTAATAATGCAATTTATAGTTATAGTTGCTAATATTATTGGATACCATTATTATATAATATTGTTGGTAACATTGACATAGATAAGCTTTCAATATATTCAAATGACAAGTGGATCATTATAATAAGACATAAGGAGAAGTAGGTATTTATTATTCAAAGATAAAATTAGAGTTAAATATTAGAGCAATGATTATAATATTTAAAAGAAAACTATGTTTATGTGAGGAAAAAGCCTTAAATCATACTATATTTTGGATTTCCAAAGCGACACAAGGAATACAACTTAACATACCATTATATTCAATGAACAAAAAAGTAGTTAAAAGATTAGGTAATGCATAGTTCTTACAAGTTGCACAAAGTTCAATCATTTACATATTCAAGCATCCTTTCAGAAAAAAATCTTATATTTCTAAATTCGCTATTTGATTTCCTAAGAAAATCATTCACAAGAAATAAATACTACATCTAGTTTTATATTCACAAGGAATTCATTACAGGAAAACCGCTACACTCAAACGAATAAAAGCAAATTAAGTACTCTTTTCCACTTGCTTACAAAGTATCCATTATCTTGTTGCCAATTGTACAATTTACTCTAAAATAACAGAGTTGTGTAATTCAAATAGAAATACTTTTGATTTAAAGAAAATATACATTCAATAGAGTAAACTTGGCCAAATTCATGTGAACGCCTATATATATATATATATATACCTACGTTTGCATTTTTATACATATATATATTCAAAAATGTAAACAATCTAGTACAAAACATATCACTTTAAAAACAGAATATTAGTCATTCAAATCAGATTTTAATTTCTATTCTTTTCCGACTTAAATACTTGCTCACACACCTACTATATTTGTATTCATATTTATATATATAAAGGTAGATATACAAAATTATACACCTTCCCAGCTGAATAATCACATATCAGATTCAACTATAGGAAAACTCTTTGTTACATTTATCGGCAACGATGCATTTAATTATGTAAGTATATATATATATATATATAAACAAAAATACATTTATATACATATATATAGACTTTCAGAGTGTTACAGATGAAATAAAATATACTTCTACAGCCATGTGTAAATTCCCTTACATTCTTCATTAATAAATCATACAATATATATATATACAGAAGAATTCATTTGCAGCCAAAATTAAATGTACAACCACAGCCAAGTTTTCTTTATATTCCGGTATCTGGACACTAACAGGTATATATCCATACATATACACACACATATATAAATATAAGCAAATATTTGCAGATAATAAAGTTCAGTCATACTTAGCCCAAGGCAGTTCAAAAGTTATTAAGGTTTGCTGGCATATGAAAGGCCAACAACTCCCTATAGAAAGAGCGCTGCCTATGGAGGCTTAGCCCTCAAGGCCAAATAAATATTTTCCCCTCTATTTTCATTTGAAATAAATTCACTTCAAAACTGGTATGTTTTATAACAATAATATTATATGTTTTTATCTGTATTTATATGAAAACATGTAATATTATTACATTTAGGAATAGAAATTTAATTTAAAAAGGCACTCTAGCACAATATGCTTGAACTCAATTCCAAATTCTACAGCAGCAATATAAATATAAATGTATAAGTATTATATATAATTCTACAGCAGCAATATAAATATAAATGTATATAAGTATTATATATTTTTATATATGTATTTATATAAATATTTATAAATTCTATATACCAGAATAGGAAAATTGCAGATTGCACAACCATAATGCTGAATCTTATTCAGTAAACAGAATATTAGAACATTAACCAATTTTGCATTTGATTCTCAAAAAGGGGTTTCAAGAGAGGATCAAGTCTTTCCACAGACAAACATCAAATTTCGCATTAGAAACTAAAATATATTGGAAAGAGGATTCAAAAACCTGGAAAACGCTTCTGATTGAATTTTCCTCTTCTGGTTCCTCTCTTTCTCATTTTTGGTTGCTAGAGATCTCCTCCGGTAGATTTTCCTCTTTGCCACTATATTATTTTCTCCTTTTTTTTCACCATTCTAGATTACCATGCTTTAGAAAACCTTCTTCCGGGCATTCATTTTTCAGTTTTTTTTTTGTAGAGCAAATCAAGAAAGTTTATGAAAACAATTGTATCTTTCCGTTAATGATTTTTCTCTTTTAAAGATTTCTCCCCAATTCCAAATACCTAATCTTGAAAATAATAACAATAAAGTTTGTTTTTCCATGCACAATATTTATCCTCAGCTATTAATAAAATACCATTTCATTTTATTTATTTTTTAAATTGCAAAATTGAATACTTATTCCGAAGTAAATAATAACGAAATATCTTTTATTTTCCATGTAAATATTTATTCAAAATAGTTAGCAAGGAGGTAACATTTAATTGCAATTAAAAATAATTATTCCAAATAACAACTCATTATCATTTATTTGCAAAATAAATTCTTTAATTAAAATATAATTAATTCTTCTATTCCTTTGCACTTTTATTTCATTATAAATTAGTTTAATAAAACATTGTAAAATATGAACAATAAAAATAGGGGTCGTGACATTTGGCCATACGGCCTCTTCTAATTTTTTCCCCATCTCTACTTTTTTTGATTTAATAATCTCCTTCACTTCAGTAATACCTTTTATTTTAATATTTTTTCTTTTTCCAAATTTTTAAATATTTCCTCCCTTCTTTTTTAAATTTTTCCTCATATTTTATATTTTCCAATTATAATACTTTTCTCTTTTAGTTTAATTTTCTCATCTTCTCCTTATCTTTCTCAAATTTTTTATTTTCTAGTCCTTTTTTCCCAATATTTTCACTTTTTGAAATTTTTAATTCTTCAAATTCATTTTTTTCCATTTTTTGATTTTCAAACCCCATTATTTTAATTGTTTCATTGTTCAACTCCATTATTTTCTCCTTAACTATTTTTTCTCTTTTTTCACTTTTTGGCTCTGACACAATTTTTTCACCTCGTACTTGTTCAAACTTGTGGGTTGGCGTATTCAATTTTGCTACTCCTTTGTACTCTTCGTACCTGGCCAAAATTGTTTGAGTAGACGTGCCCTTCTCTTCCTGGATTTTTCCGACCAAAAATTTTTGGCTCAACATGCCCTTCTCCTCTTCTTCCTGGATTTCTCCGATTTGTAGCATGTTACACTCTTAGTGGAACACCTCGTAGTCTTCCATCTGCCAATGAAATAGGCCATTCAACGAGCTTGTCTCATCCTCAAAGCAACTTTCGAGTTTGAGTATGCCCTCATCGTTTAGCTCCATAACTTTTCTCCCTTCATCGACATCGGACTCACCTTCGTCTGATTTTGATTCGAAGGAAGCCAATTCTTCACTCACAACCTGGTTCTTCAAGTCAATGACATACTTTCACCCATTGCTCTCAATCAAGAGCGTGTTCCTCTTCAAATTATGATCCGCCCCAGCAGAAATCAACCATCCTCATCCCAGCAGTGCGTCGTGCACCTTCTTCTACAATGGGATGACAACGAAGTTCAATAGGAACTGTTGTGTGTCGATTAGGACTTTATGTGCCATCAGTGTATCGAGAGGTTTGATTTCATGTTGGTCTACACCTACCAAGTGGAATGTCAAGGCCAGAGGGTTGGCTTCCCCAGACACTTCCAAGTTTCTTCTAGCAATACATTCACTCTCGAGCCTCCATCGATGATGGTTGGAGAGTTTCCTCCCCATGATTTCCATTTGTATGATGGTCGGCGTCTTCCCAGTGTTCACTGCGAGTAGTGTTGGGTCTATGGCCTCTCCTACCGAGTGTGTTGTACCCTTGGTTGGACCCTTCTCAAGATTGTCTTCGATGATGTTTGTGAGTGCTACTCTAAGTTGGGGCATCATTTGCAGAAGGTCTATTACTTTGATTGGTATGATTGTGTGAAGCGCCTACCATATGATGTTTTCTCAAACTCCAACTACAACGACGTACTAGCCGCCTTGGAGGTTCTTTGTTCTATGGCCATTGCCTCTTCCACTTCCACCCTGGCCTCTCACTCTTTCTTTCTCTGTATGAGGGTCTGTATAACTAGCTTTCTTCGTCTACGCCCTTGTGATCACCAGGACCTCCTCGTCGGCTGCCTCCAGCATGTTTATGCCTTTTTGCTTTGGGCATTTGGTGTCTTTGTAATCACCAAGACCCCACCTTTGTGTTGTGACCTAATTCACACCTCGCCCCATTGCAAATGGGGACCCTTGTTGTTTGCCTTTTTGGGTTTTGCTTTCGCGTGTCTCATTTTGTCTGCTCTTCGTTTGGGGGTTTTGAGTCTCAATTTTGAACCGTCACCCGAGTCGAGTCAATGAATTTTAGCCTGGATCACTAAATAAACGTCGCCATCGTGCTTAGAAGGCCTGGGAGACGAAGATCAACTGTCATTTCAGTCAAATCCGACACCTCCAAGTTTTTAGGGTTTCTCACCCCGGGCCCCCTATTTTTTAGGACCTACTTTTTTGGCACTTTTGGGCAATTCTGGGATCCCTATTTTTTAGGGTCTATTTTTGGAAAGTTGCTATTTTTGGAAAATTTCTATTTTTAGAAAGTTTCTATATTTGGAAAGGTCACGAGTTTCGAAAATCCACTCAGAAGTTCGAAAAGATCAATGAAACTCCCAGAAAATCGATTCAAAGTTTTTTGAAATTTTGGTAAAATTCTGGAAAATCACATAAAAAGTTAAAAAATCTGGAAAGTTCACTCAAAAATGGTGAAAAATCTGGTAAAAATTACAGAAAATTTTTCGAAAAATGGTTGAAAATTAGAAGAACCAGTCAAGAAATTTGAACATTCATGAAAAAATCTGGAAATTCGTGAAGAATCTGAAGCATTCATGGCAATCTGATCATGGTGAAGGTAGGTTATGACTGAACAATCATGTAGGAAACTGAGATATTCGCCTAAGTATAGAGGACTTTCAGCTCACAAGATAATGGTGAAAGCTTCAGTCTGAAAGAAGTCAATGGTGAACACCTTCAGCCAAGCAATGAATGGCAATAAATCTGATCAGGTCCGCCTTAACAAAGCTGGGTAAAGGTTGGCAATGGTCAACCACAAGCTAAAGTCCGCCCTCTAACCAGTTCAAATGGCAAGGGAATGAAGGAACTCCGCCCAGCTAAAGGTTGGCAATGGCAATTAAAACTAGGAAGTCCGCTCTCCAAAGTATGCAATGGCTGGTGACAGACCCAAAGTCCGCCTAGCCAAAAGGAGAGATGGCTAAAGACAAGCCAAAGTCCGCCTGGTCAAAGATGGTGAATGGCAAACAAATGCATGAAGTCCGCCCTTGGAAAAGAGGGAAATGTCTAAGGCAATGAGGCAATGGCCAGACCACAAGCCAAGTCCGCCCTTGTCATGGTCTAAGAAGTGACAAAGTCCGCCCTAAGTTAGAATGTGAATGGCAAAGAAAAGGCTGAAGTCCGCCTTAGTCAAAGAGGAAGTGGCAACCAAGATGAGGAAGTCCGCCCTTGGTTAAGTGTTAGATGGCAAGGAAAAGACCAAAGTCCGCCCTTGTAAATGGCAAGCCAAGTAGCTAAGTCTGCCCCTTGAGCAAAAGAGAAATTGGCTAAGGCATAGACAAGGACAAAGTTAAAGTGGCAAGAAGAGACCCAAAGTCCGCCTTAGCCAAGAATGTTGAAATGGCCAAACAATCAATGGAGTCCGCCTTAACAAAGCTGGGTAAAAGTTGGCAATGGCTAACCAAAGGCCAAAGTCCGCCCATGGAAAAGAGATGAAATGCCTAAGGCAATGAAGCAATGGACAGTCACAAGCTGAAGTCCGCCTTCAAAGGATGGTAAATGGCAACAAAATAGAGGAAGTCCGCCTTGGGAGAAAGCTAAAGTGGCTGGAGAAGCAAAGAAGTCCGCCTTGGTCAAAGAAGAAATGGCAATGAAGACAAGGAAGTCCGCCCATGGCTATAAGGAAGTGGCCATCCATGTGCTAAAGTCCGCCCAGCAACATAGAGAGAGTGGCATGCAAGAAGCTGAAGTCCGCCTTGGGAGAAAGAGAAAATGGCAAACATAAGGTCAAAGTCCGCCCAGCTAAGATGGAAATGGCTTAGAAATGCATAAAGTCCGCCTATGTCCAATGGCAATGAAAATGAGGAAGTCCGCCCTCCAAAGAATGAAATGGTAAGACTATCAAGCAAGTCCGCCCTATGCAAGTGGCAAGCCAAGACCCAAAGTCCGCCCTCAGCCAAGAAGTTAAGTGGCAAACATAAGGGGAAAGTCCGCCCTAGGCATAAAATGAGTGGCAAGAGGAGTGCTAAAGTCCGCCCCAAGGCAAGAGAAAAGTCTAAGGCATAGCTAAGAAAAGTTTGAATGGTTAGCAAGTAAAAGAAGTCCGCCTTAGTCTAAAAAGAAATGGCAATAAACATAACCAAGTCCGCCATAGACATGAGAGAAGTGGCTTAACAAGTGCTAAAGTCCGCCATGTATAGAGAGGTGTGAAAAAATTAAAATTTTGCCTAAGTGTGAACCTTTGGAAAATTAAAATATGCATGGCACTTAGAAAATTCGCCCAAGTGGCCAAATAAAATCGGACATGGCTAAATAAATTGTGAAAAAGATCGAGCAAATGGCCAAAGAAAATCAGAAATGGCAAAATAATTTTGGACAAGAGGCAATTTATGGCCAAAATAATTTTGGACGTGGCTAGAGAAATGTTGGACATGGCTAAAATAATGTTGGACGAAAAATATTTATGGCCAAATAATTTTGGGAAACAATAAAAAAATCATGGCCAAACAAAATTAAACGATAGAAATTTTGGCAAGAAAATTGGACAAAATGAAAATTCGCCTAAGGCATTGATGGGAAATTTTCGAAAATCAAAAATAATTCGCCGCAAAACGAATGGGTTGGAATGGACACATAAAATAATTATTTTAATTATTTTAATCATTTATTTTCCAACAACCAAAAGGATAAGTCTTGAAAATTTCGAAATTGGAAAGAAAGATAAAGATCTTTGTTAAACTGGAAATGAAATTGGAAACTTTCCCAGACGAGATTATTAAAGATAAAACTTGCCATCCGGAAGCAAAGTGAAAGATGAGTTCAAATTCGATTCGAAAGAAACATTGCAAATTTGCTAAAATAATCGATCTTCTCACCTCTATAAGTGATTTCACTTCATCATTTGTGCAATCATTCGATTTTGAGAAGAAAAGGTGTGAGAAGAAAAGTTGTGAGAAGAGACTTGTCCAAGGTTGAGAAATTTGCAGCAAAGTAAAAGAGAGAATTTTATCAGCTTGCATCGTGATTACGATCACTTTTCTCCAGAAGTCACAAGCAGATTTACTTTGCCTACTTTACTTTTAACATGAAACTTCACCATTTATTTTCTTTCCAGCTTGCTTTTTTCACGAAGTCTAATTTGATTATCAGCTGGAATGTTCTTTCAAACTGATTTTAATATTGAATTCTTATTATTTTCTCTACTTGTTCTTGCAGATCTATTTTTTCGAAACAATCAAGATGAAGTTTGCAAGCAAAGGTGTGCAAACACAATCAAAAATCAAGTCTAAGTGGGAGCATGTTGTTGACACTGATCTTGGCCACGTTGATCTTGAAGACTTCCAGAAGAGAATCTACGGGACTGACGGACGTTTGCCTACACCAATTGCCATGAGAATGATGCGCAATGGAATCGTCCATGCAGCTAGATTTCCACCAGCAAAGGAATGTCCTGAGCTGATGGTAGAATGCGCACTACACTACAACGCACAAGACAGACATATAGAAGCTCCTGACGGAAGAGTCCTTGCCTACTTGTCCGAACCGGCAATCCAAGAAACTTTTGGGATTCCAGTGTACAATCGAACATCCTATCGCACCAAGCAAGATGCACTCAAGCTTTATCAGAGTTAGCGAGATCTCTGTGCATCCAACATAAACAAGAATTGGCTACTCAAACCTAAGCCTACTGCCAGCAAGATGCCGAAGAAATTGATCAGAACCCACTTCAAAGAGGAATATGGTGATATTGTTTTGCTACTAAATAGAATAGTAGGCAGTGCCCACGGTGCTCCTTTCGAAGATTGGATGTACTATTTTATTGACGAGATAATCACTGGAGTCAAGATGTTCAATTGGTCCAGAATGATTAGTGACAGCTTGCACGAGCAATTGGTCAACTTTGAGGAGACCAAAACTTTCCACATGAGCTCATACATTGTATATTCACTTGCAAGATATTATAAATATCTTGCCTTGACCTGCAAAGGCGTGGTCGGCAACGGCGAGGGGAAACTCAAAGCCTACGATTGCTATCCTCAGCTACAACTGAAAGAGAAGTCTCATTTTCGGCGGGCTCATGACGCCTTCTTGATGTATATCACCTGGCTCCTTCAAGGCGGAACGCACCAAAGACTCTCTCATGAAGCCAAGAGCCTGATCAGTCAGTATGGATTCTGGTTCATTCAGTATCCTAAGTTCACCTACATCAGAATCCAAGGATTTTCTGGAAATCCTTATAGGTTGCATGTCTATCCGACTAACAAGATGGTATTGTTAGAAGTGCTGAGACAATTAGAAACGTATCAGAATATTCAAAGGCCTAAGCAAAAAGCTGCTGTCACCTTCCCCTTTTTCATCGGCAACATGGAGGAGTCATGCCCGACAGCACAAGCAGCGGAGGTTGCTCGACTAGAGATTCAGCAATATCCATTCATCTCATACAAATCCAGGAACAACTTCGATCCGCTCCATCACATCAAAACAGTGGACGGAGAAAGGTATAAACATCGGGTTGACTTAGAGGACTTCTGGGCCAACGCAGCCAATGAATATGACGTAAGGAGAAGGTTATGGTCAAGATTGCCATTAAGCATGATAAGGGCGACAGAGCTCTTCAAAATACCTGATCAACTGCAAGATGATGGAATATACGTGCAGCCAAGCTTCAAGGAGAATGAGCCGCTTCCACCTATAAAATGGTTTGAGCCTGAGATGGGTGATCTAACCACTTTGATGCGCCCTGTTTTCAAGTACTCTTAGTGGTGGATAGACCGGCAGGTGGAGGTCCTAAAACAGAGAAATGTGCAATTTACCTACGAGTTGATGGGAGACACAGAGTCATGTTCTTCAAACGCCGGTGCATCTCGTGGAGGTGGACAAACAGATGCTGCCAACTCAAAGAAGAGGAAAGAAGCCGATAAATCTGCAAGACAAGACAAGGGTAAAGAGATAGATGAAGGCCCTTCTCGAAAGAAGCACAAGTCCAAACCTCTTCAGTCGGCTACTTCCAGGAACATAGAAGAAATGCTTGCCATGGATAGAGAATCCTTGGAAAATGCCAAGATCCCTTCTCCAGTCGAAAACGTGGAACCGATCCAAGTAGAAGATGATGATCAACCTTCTCCAGCAAGCACAGAAATCTTGGAATCAGATAATGATACGGACATTATGGATGGAGAATTCGAGGAAGGAATGATTTCCGCCCTCAAAGGCATTCAAGAGGACCCATCCGTCCAAGAAATTCAGGCTATGCAATTGGTCCAAGAAATTCAAAGTATGCCAAAAATTCAGGAAGATCAGGAAGTTCAAGATATACAAGACGTCCAAGATCAACAGGAGGACGATATTGAACAGCCCACAATACCAGAATGGCTGAGGGAAAGATTGAAAAGAAAAGCGCCAGTAGAAGTTCCTGAGGAGGACAATGACACAGACTTTCTGGCAAGATTAGAACAAACTGCCCCAAGGAAGAAGGCCAAGAAGTTCTCTACCATCCAGAGAGATGAAGCTGGAAATCGCACAATACAAATTGCAATGCCTACAGCCGACAAGTTTCAAGACGAGATTGCCCCTGAGGAATATGCTATCACGACTGTCGACATAGGTCCGACAACAAAGGGGCAAGAGGTCGAAGACTTGGACAATTCCGTGGCTACCATCAAGGCCAGATTAGAAAAAGAAGTTGCCAAGAAAAAAGAGTATAAGAAAGAAATCCAGCGCCTAAAGGACTACATCCATCACTTGACAAAGCCACTAAACGAGGGTGAACAAGTGGCGCCTTTACCTCCAAATGCTTCACAAGAACCAGATGCAAACTTTGAAGAAGAGTTGACAACAGCGAGGGAAGCTAAAAACTGGATGGCTGGAAAGAAAGAAGAGGCATTGGTATTTGCAGAAAAGTTGGCACAAGTGAATGAGCAGGCCTCCTTCATGCTTTCACGAGTTGCATATCTTGCAGAGTCATGGAGTAGTCTTGAGGACATTCAAAGCAGGATCATCCCATGTATTCGGGAACTGAAGGGCATCTCAAAGCCAAGTTTGATTGAAGACAAGGTTATCGAAGCTGGAGCGGCTTATGATTTTAATGGATGGTATTATGCTCTAATCTCAAGAAGAGGAGTCCTCGAAAAGGTGAAGCAGGATGGTGTCGGAATTGAAGAACAAGTAAAAGAAATTCAGAGTAAAATTTATGAAATGGCTGCAAATATGCTCGATAAGGATGTTGTCAGAAAGAAACACGTGCGGCCAAAGATTTTAAGAGAACATGTGCAGAAAACTTTCTCCACCACCGGGCCAATCATGAAAGAAGGCTTCACCAGAGTGTTCGATTTCATGGCCATCAGAAGTTCTTTCTTGTTGCAGGAACCAGCATGGGCGACTATTTTTGCAGAGTGTGCCGAGAACTTGGATTTGCTGGAGTACAATGTCAGCGTGCTGCCCGACATTGCCATGGAGGAGGTCGACTTGATAGTGTCCAGGTTCGCCGAACGTGAGGCCGCACAAGTGGATAAGGATGCCACTCCAGATGTCTAGTGTTCTCTTCAGTTAACTGATTGTGGTTTTAGAAACCCTAATTAGGGTTTAGTTCTATTTAATCTTGGCCATCGATCCTGAATCAATCTCGGTCGTTCTTTGTAATCTTGAAAAACTATATAAACCCCCCCCCTCACTCTCTCATTTTCATTAATTAGAAGATTAGATAGAAGAAGGATTAGAAAGATAGAGAGATTAGAAATTAAGAAGTTAGAGCAGATTTAAGATAGTTAGAAATAAAGAGAGAGTTCTTATGAGATTGTTGTGAAAACACTACTTTGATAATGAAGTTCAAATGCATGAGGTGCCTTGAATACTTGATTGTTGAATAGTTGCATGGTCGCATATTTTCTTTCTCTCTTAGTAAATTTGAATTATGTTGTGTGTTAGAAGAATGATAGATTGATAACGGAGATTGGTGAAACCGAGCTCATACTTTCTTTGGGTGGATGATTTCACTCAATGTGCAAAGTTAGACTGAGCTTTCATTGTGGATGCTTAACTTCTGTTTGAATAATTGTTGTTCGATCTGATGGTAATTATTCATTTCGTGAAAATCACAAGCACATTCCTAGAAGATTGCACTTGCTCTACGTAGTTGTCGTTTAACGTGGCGAAGTAGAGTATGGTTTTTGTGGTTTCATTTAATCCTCGTCTTCTCTTGATTTCTTAGGAGTAGCATAGGATCTCTAAACCCTTAATCTTTTTTCACTTTTTTTTATAAATCAAAAAACCCAAAATGATACTGCATCTATGTCTCCGCTTTTCCGAATAACTTGCAAAATCTTAATTGTGCCCACAGCAAATCACATCCATACCACAGAGCCTATCTGCGTTCATCTTAAACATTGGAATTACCCTATCACCTCACTTGCAATCTTAGCATAGGAAGTAGTTTTTCAAGAGAGAATAGAGCGTCTGTGACACTTTGTTCTAAAATGTTTGTTGTGTCATAAATCACGCAACAACACTTTGCACAACCTTCCACCTACACCTTAACCATTCTGGCATTCCCTGGCAAAGTGACCCCATTCATTGCACTTTTGGCACTATATCATGGTTCTACCTTTGTTGTCGTACTAGATCTTGTTTCCCAAAATTCGGTAACCTCCAAGGGATGCATTGCTATTGTACTAGGGCTTCAATGGTGTGGTCAACTGCGCCCCTTGTGCAAAGAACACTCGTGAACTCCTTGTTTTTAGGTTGTATGGGCACTCATTGATGGAGTGTCCCATAACTTGGCAAATTTCACAGAAAATTTTCTTCGAGCAGTTCACCTTCATGTGACCTTTTGTTTTGCATTCAGTACACCATAATTCCTTTGCCTCCTTTGACCCTTATCGGCTTTTAGTTCCTTCATCATCCTCATCACGTCTCGACAGAGAGCTTGTACGTTTTTTGACTCGTCTTCATTGCTCTCCTCCATACTCTTCTCACTCTCGATATCCATCGCACAGTTATATGCTTCAACATACAAGGATGCAAGTACCACCTTCATTTTCTTCCAAAGAGAGGGAAGTAGTCCTTCAACAAACCACCACTTCTTCAGGTTGTTTGCTAGTTGTGTCTCCAGTTTTCCTAGCAACTCCTTGAGTCTACGATTGTAGGCTCGCATGTTCTCATGTTTCCCTTGCTTCATGTTGTAGATTTCCGCTACAATTTCGTTGTCATCTCTGAGGAGTTTAAATTCCTCTGTGAACGCCCTCTTCAGTGTTTGCCATGATGTTCAATGGACTACATCTAGTTTGTTGTACCAATCAATGGCTACACCCCTTAGAGTCGCTGGGAACACTCTCAGCCAATAGTCCGCATCATCTTTCCTATTGGCTATCCAAATAGTCTCGCACATCTTGCAGTGTCGTACTGGATCCATTGAATTGTTCCCCATAAACTTTGGCAACTTCTGCCTCTCAGCTGGCGAAGTCAACATATTTATTCCCTGATGCCCTCACTGTGTTCAGGACCTGATTGGACTAGTTTTCCCGCATTGTTCCCGTGCCTCTCTTGCACTCTCGGCCATGTACGGGTCTTCCCCATGTCCCCTCTTAGCATCCTCAACACCTTGAGTCTCCTAGGATTTGTTCTGATACTCCCTTTGCCCTTGGGTCTTTGGCTCGAATCCTCCAATTCTCTGCCCTTCGTCGTCGTCCGATATGGACAATTCCCAAATGCATCGAATATTGTTCTCAAGCTCTTCAATTAGTTCATCTTCATTTTCATTAATTCTATATCTTTCTCTGCTTGCTATGAATGGTGTCCTAAAAATTTCGTTAGTTTCTCCACCAAGGTTTTGGTGTACTTCGGTGATATCTTGGTTTATTTCATTCAAGTCTTTATTTATTCCTTCGGCAATTTGTTTTAATCTCATTTGTTGGTTCTCTTGCTCTTTGAGTCTTAATGATCTCCATACTCATTCCTCGGGAGTTACTTGCCCACTTGGTACTTGGTTTTTGTCTTTATTGAGATGTTCAGGCAGTAATTGCCAATCGTACAGGCATTACTTGCCAAGCGTACGCCTTTGGCTTGTATCACATTCCTCTTCCTCCCAAATGACTGACTGAGGGATCTCTCGCGTGAGAGCCTCCCTCCATGCGTGATCCCTCAACAATATATCCTGCAGGTTGACAAGGTCTTGTGTCCAATGGTCTACTTGTTGTGACCTAATTCATACATCGCCCCACTGCAAATGGGGACCCTCCTTGACTTGCCTATTGGGTCTTGCCTTGAGCTTCATTTTCATGGTCCTTTTGCTTTAGGGTTTTCGAGATAGAGTCTTTATGTCGTCATATGGAGCCAAGTTGTGATTTTGAGTCAAAATCAGTGCCTAAACACTTCAGATAGACTCAAGAGGCCCAAGGGATGAAGATTGACTATCGTTTCATCGAATTCTGACATCTACTTTTTGGGGATTGACCCTCTGGACCCCCCTATTTTTTTAGGGACTTCATTTTTGGCGTTTTTGGCCCATATTGGACTTCCTATTTTTTAGGGGCTATTTTTGGAAAGTTACTATTTTGGGAAAAAATGCTATATTTGGCAAGGTTCCTATATTTAGAAAGTGCCCAGATTTCAAAAAACCACTCAGAAGTTCCAAAAAACCAATGGAAAGTCACATAAAATCGATTGAAAAATATGAAAAAAAATTCATGGTGAAATCTGATTAAGCTTGAAAATTTTGAAAAAATCAATGAAAAATCATCAAAAATCAGACTTCCAGATCAAAATCAATGGAAAATCTGGAAAAATCAATCAGAAATCACAGAAAACCAATTGAAATCTGGAAAAAATCAGTCAAAAATCACAGACAATCATTGAGAAATTTGGAAAAGTTCATAAAAGGTCTGAAATTCTTGGTGGAAATCACCTAAGTATGGAGTTGAATAAATGGCAAGAGCTGGTGAAAGTCCGCCAGCTTGCAAAGACATTGGAAAATTTCTTGTAAAGTTCACCCAGCTCCTTGGCATAACATCTTCAAAGTCCGCCAGCTTGCAATGGGATTGGAAAAGACTTAAAGAAGTCTGCTCAGCTTGAAGAAGGCATTTGGCAAAGACTTAAGAAAGTCCGCCCACCTTAGTAGCTTGGTGAAGTCTTAAGAAGTCCACCCATCTTAAAGTGTTTGGCCAAGTCAACATGAAGTCCGCCCAGCTTGGAAGTCAATTGGGTGAAGCCTTGGAAAATCCGCCATCAAGCATATGTCTTGGAAAAGAATGCCCAAAGTCCGCCTAGGCTTGAAATGCAATGGAAAGAAATGTAAGAAGTCCGCCCATCCTTAAAAGACATTTGGCAAGACCACAAGGAAGTCTGCCAACTTGATAAAGTGCTTGGAAAGAGGTGATGGAAGTGCACCCAGCCTTAATAACCTTTGGAAAATACTTTATAAAGTCCGCCCACCTTTAATAAAGTAGAAAATGCTTAGGAAAGTCCGCCCAGCTTGATGGCAAAGTGGAAAATGCCTAGAAAGTGCGCCCAGCTGGAGAGATAAATGAAAAACATGTGGAAAATGCTTTATGAAGTCTGCCATCCCTTGAAAAGCATTTGGAAAACTCTCTAAGAAGTCCACCTAGAGAGAGAAGGGTGAAGAAATAACAAGAAAGAAAGTTCACCATGAAGAGATATAAATTAGAAATATTTCTTGAAATCTACCTAGAGAGAGGTAGATAAATGGCAATAGGGAAGGAAGTTCGCCATCCTAAGAAGACAAGGCGGAAAGTAAATAAGATAGAAAAAATAAATGGAAAGAAGGCAATCACCTTGGAAATTCTCCATGACATAAGTGGATAAAAGAAACATCTTCAGAGTATAAAGTCCGACTTGTAGAGAGAGAGTACGGAAAATCAACAAGAAGTTCGATTTTAAGAGGAAGGGATGGTGAATTAAACATAAAATATGCCCATGCCAAGATGAAAATGGCAAAGAAAGCATGAAATTCACTTTGAAATGAAGAATTCGACACAAAATTCACTGTGGCATCAAGAGAGAGAGTGTTAAAAAGTTGACATGAAGCCAGACTTCAGGAGAGAGAAAATATGAATTAAATTTAAATTAATATCTTTTCTTTCCTGCAAGTGGATGACTACACAAGGTGAATCTTCAAAGAAGAAGCAAATGAAGTTTGCGAGTAAAGGACCGCAGCTGGAATCCAAAGTCAATTCAAAATGGAAGAATATCAAAGATACTGACATGGGACATGTAGATTTTGAAGAATTCAGAAAAAGAATGATGGAACTGAATGGACTCATGCCTACAACCATAGCTCACCGGATGGTTCAAAATGGAATTGTCCAGGCAGCTGGATTTCCTCCAACTATTGAGTGCCCTGAATTAATGGTGGAATGTGCAAGACATTATAATCCAGAGGAAAGGCAAATTGTTGCTCCTGACATGAGAGTCTTAGCACATCTTGGAGAGTGCACCATTCAGGAAGCCTTTGGTATTCCCAGCCACCACAAGTCCTCATATAAAACCAAGGAAGACACAAGGAGAATTTTTGAAGAAAGAAGTGAGCAATGCATAGCTAATTTTAACAAGTCCTGGTTGCTGAAACCGAGGCCAATTAAGAAGATGCCAAAGACTTTGCATCGGACCGACTTTAAAGAGGATTATGGTGACATAATTTTGCTACTGAATAGAATAATGGGCAGTCCCCAAGGCACATTATTTCAAACGTGGATGTACTTCTTCATAGATGAAATTGTTTCTGGAGTTAGAATGTTCAATTGGGCAAGAATGATTAGCAATAACTGTAGATTTGAAAAGTAAATGCCTCTACTCTAAAACCAGCTGATACAATAAATTAAACAGCAGAAAGATACAAGAGAAATATAGTTATAAACTAGATCATACGCTATTCTATTCAAAACCTTTCAATAGACATAATAATTTGCTCTGCTTTGAAACAGAGTTCTCTGTTATTGCAGCTTCAGCAGCTTCTTAAAAAAGAATACAGAACAAAGATAAAGAGAGTTCGATGCTCCTGATTTAAAACAAAGTGAATCTCCTAAACACAGCATGCAACGCATGCTTTATTTGCAGAAAGCAAAAAAACAAAGCTAATAAAAGAAAAAACTGCTTTACAACTAAAACTTAAAGCAAATCTAAACAAAACTATGACTGCGAATGGTGAGCTATTTTTAGGCTGGAAAAACAAATCTTATCGCATCAATTATCTTTTCATGATAAGAGTCCGCCAGCATCAATTATCCACATACTCCCCCTTGATGCTAAGAGGGCTCACAATCTGATCTCGAAGTAACATAAACTGATCTCTTGCAACTGCTTTGGTGAAGATGTCTGCTAACTGATCCTTAGTGCTGATGTGCTTCAATTCAACTTCCTTCTTCTGTACTAAATCACGGATGAAGTGATACTTCAAATCAAAATGCTTTGTTCTACTGTGATGAACCGGATTCTTTGCTAACTTGATGGCACTTACATTGTCACAATAAACCACTGTAGGTTGAATCTGCTTCTCTCCAATTTCTTCTAAAACTTTTCGAAGCCAAAGAGCTTGTGTACCTGCTGAGGTAACTGCAACATACTCTGCTTCTGTGGATGAGAGAGCAACCATGCTTTGTTTCTTGGAACTCCAAGTAATCAAACCAGAACCAAAAGAGAAACAATTTCCAGATGTAGACTTACGATCATCCATACTACCTCCCCAATCTGAATCACTAAAGCCAACAAGATTGAATCTTTTAGAAGAATAGTAATGAATACCATAATTTAGAGTGCCTTTCACATACCTCAAAATTCTTTTAGCTGCCTTCATGTGTATTTCTGATGGATTTGTCATATACCTTGAAACAAGTGAAACTGAATATGCTATATCAGGTCTTGTGTGGGTTAGAAACATCAAACTCCCAATAATACTTCTGTAATCAGTCTCATCAACTAATTTAGCACCATCATTCCTACTCAACACAACTCCATGAGCACTTGGAGTGTGTTGTGACCTAACTCACACCTCGCCCCATTGCAGATGGGGACCCTTGTCGTTTGCTTTTAGGGTTTTGCTTTCGCCTGCTTTCGTTTTGTCTGCTCTTCGTTTGGGGGTTTTTTTTTAGCTTCAATTTTGAACGGTCACCCGAGTCGAGTCAGTGAATTTTAGTCTGGATCAATGTATAAACGTCACCATGGTGCTTAGAAGGCCTGGGAGACGAAGATCGACTGTCGTTTCGGTCGATTCTGACACTTCCATATTTTTAGGGTTTCTCACCCCGGGCCCCCTATTTTTTAGGACCTATTTTTTTGGCACTTTTGGGCAATTCTGGGATCCCTATTTTTTAGGGTCTATTTTTAGAAAGTTGCTATTTTTGGAAAATTTCTATTTTTAGAAAGTTTCTATTTTTAGAAGGGCCACGAGTTTCAAAAACGCACTCAGAAGTTCGAAACGAGCAACGAAACTCTCAGAAAATCGATTCGAAGATTTTTTGAAATTTTGGTAAAAATCTGGAAAAATCACAAAAAAGTTCAAAAACCTGGAAAATTCATTCGAAAATGGTGAGAAATTCTGGAAAATCACTGGGAAATCTGGTAAAAGCACTAAAATGGTTGAAGATTTGATGAAATTCATCAAGAAATCTGAACATTCATGAAGAAATCTGCAAGAAGTTCACGAAGTTCATGGAGTAATCTGGAAAATTGTGAAGAAATCTGGAAATTCATGGAAAATCTGAGCACAGTCATGGAGAAAACTGGAAATGGATGATAAGAAGCTTCAGCCAACTGGTCAATGGCATGAGAATCTGGGCAATGGCAATGAAGTTTGTCAAGTCCGCCTCTGTCAAAGATGTAAATGGCATGAAAATCTGGGCAATGGCACAAAAATCTGAGCAATGGACAGAAAGAAGCTGAAGTCCGCCCATGGAGAATGAAGGAAATGTCTAAGTTAAAGTGGCAATGGACAGTTAGATGCTGAAGTCCGCCCATGGAGAATGAAGGAAATGTCTAAGAAAATCTGGCAAATGTCTAAGGCAAATGGTGAATGGTCAGGACCAAGCCAAAGTCCGCCCCATACATGGCCATCCAAATGCCAAAGTCCGCCCCAGCCAAGAGTGAAATGGCAACAGATGTAATGAAGTCCGCCTTGGAAAATATAGGCAATGGCCAAACATACATGCAAGTCCGCCCTTGTAAATGGCAACAAAAACATGGAAGTCCGCCTAGAATATTGAGCAATGGCTAAGGAAGGCATGAAGTCCGCCCTAGGTAGTTTCAAGTTGGCAAGGGAAGGCATGAAGTCCGCCCTAGGTAGTTTCAAGTTGGCAAGGGAAAGCATGAAGTCCGCCCTAGTCTTGGCCAACCAAAGCAGCAAGTCCGCCCTATGCAAGAGGTCCATTGGCCAAGGAAACAAGGAAGTCCGCCTAAGTCAAAATGGAAGTGGCAAAGAAGATGTTGAAGTCCGCCTATGTATGGCAAGCATAACCCCAAAGTCCGCCCTAGACATAAAAGGAGTGGCTAGAAAGAAGCCAAAGTCCGCCCAAAGCAAAATGATATAAAAATGACTAAGGCATGAACAAAGTAAAGATAAAGTGACCAAAGGCAAGTTGAAGTCCGCCATAGGGAAGAAGAAAACGCTTAAAGAAAAGGGTCAAATGGCAGATAAAGAAACAAAGTCCGCCCTAAGCAAGATAAAATGGCCAAAGAACCAACAAAGTCCGCCCTAGCAAAGAGGTAAAGTGGCTACAAAGTTGATGAAATCCGCCTAAGATGAAAGGAAAGAAAAAAATGGCTAAGGCACGAATGGCAAAGAAAAGGCTGAAGTCCGCCATGTATCAAGAGTATAAAAATTGAAATTCGCCTAAGTCCAAGCCTTTGAAAAGCTAAAATATACATGGCACTTAAAGATTCGCCCAAGAAAATATGAAGAAAAATCTTCGCCATGGCTAGAAAAATTGAGCAAATGGACGAAATAAAATTGGATTTGTCAAGGAAAATTTGTGAAAAATCAAGGGAATTTGGATGAATAAAATCGGACATGGCGAAAGAATTTTGGACAAAAGACAAGTCATGGCTAGAAAATCTTTGGACATGGCTAAGAAAAAGTTGGACGTGATAAAATTGGACATGGCCAAATATTTTTGAGAAACGATCAAAAAATCATGGACAAATAAATTGGATATGGCGAGAAATTTTCGAAAAAAATCAAAAGTAATTAGCCATAAAAACGAACGGGTTGGAATGGACACATAAAATAATTATTTTTAATTATTTTAATATTTTATTTCCAACACCAAAAAGGAGATAAGTCATGAAAATTTCGAAATTGGA
>VDFB02269119.1:0-48273 GCA_007258455.2 Sequoia sempervirens | reverse complement strand
TATCCTAAGGATCTAAACTCTTTTGAAAATTTCATTCGATATAAGCAAGCCTAAAGTCAAACATAAGGATGAGGTCAAATGGGTCAATCCACATGTAGGATGCGCTAAGTTTAAATTTCAATGGAGCCCCCAAGAAGAATTTGGGGATCTCTTCAGCCAAATAAATCATCCATGGTGCAAGAGGTATTACCATTAGTTTTGGATCTTAAAGTATGGGCTCTAATTCTAAGAATGTTGTCAAAAAGGAAGGAATGATCCTCAAAATTGAGTTGGCTTTGACACCCCAAAGTAGATGCTTTATGATGTAAGGTGACTCGCAAATTGTAATAAAAAGGTATGAAGTGTAGAAAGTTCTCTATTTGGAATTTGAAAGATTTTGGTTGGAAGCCATGTATCTAGTAAAGAAATTTGAAGATGTTAGTCTCTTGCATACCAAAAGAAATGGGAGCAAAACTACAAATTGGCTTGCCAATATTAGCTTGGATCAAAAAATTTAGTAACTTCGCAATTAAGCTCAAGTTCAACTCTATTTTTGTTTGGTGCTGGAAAACCATGGAAGTAGACAAAGGAAATTTTAACTCATTGTTAATTAGCTTTTCTCCACTTTAGTTTTGATAAGCCTCTCCAGTTACTCCTTGCTTAAGATGACTCAATTTGTTTATCTATATGGGTCATGGATTAGAAGTTCTTAGTGGCTTTCCCCTTTTTCTCTTTTGTTTTTGCAAAATCCAAAAGGATTATTAGAATTTGCTTTTCCTAGTCCTTATCAAAAACAAAATACACTTTGGGATATGGATGGCATTCCCCCTCAACCCTCTAATCTCATGTTGCAATGATTGGCAATAGAAGTGGTTGTATTGCAAATTTATGAACGATGGTATCTTGGATGCTTGTGGCCTCCTTGATTTGATGATAAGATAAACAAATTGTTTTAGAATGACCATGCTAGGAATGGTTGATCTTTAGCCTACTATCCTTAATAGTAGGTTTACTTTCAAATGGAACATGTTTGTTAGGAACGTTGACAACTCCTTTAAAAACTATCTTATTCATGTTTACAACTTTATATCTATCTTATTCACCTCCCATATTTTTCTCTACTATGACTAGATTATTATTTATTTCCTTACCTTGGAACTAAGTTGTTTTCTTTTTTCCACTACAACATCATGACAATACTATCTACTACTTTCCTTAGCTTCACAACTGGTTGAGCCTTCTTGGCTCTTCTAGTCCATCTTAGGCCAATCGTACCCTCATACCTCTTTGGCACAAGCTCTCCCAAATGCAATATCCCCTTGAGGATAAGGCACTTAGGGAGGGTGATGTCTTTACATCTAAAGTACCTTTGGTCAAACCTCCTAATAATTTTAATCTCTTTAAAAGTGAGTGCAGTCCTTCCAATATTGAGAAGCTAAGGAATCTCGATGAGTTAGTTTGGAGAGTGTCATCTCCTTCCTCAATTAGAAATAAATGGAAAGAAGTACCTTTCGACTCTCGCCCCCATAAAAGAGCTCATGGTAGCTTAATTAGAGAGCAAGATAAATCATATTTTAATGACTTAAATTCTAAAAAGGTTGATGTTTTGAAGGACCTAAGAATGGTGGATCCAAAATTTAAGTCTCTCCATTCAAAACAAGAATGAGGTGGACCAGGCAAACTCCTCCCTCTTTCTCTCAATAATTGATAGGATCAACTTTGCTCTTCAAAATCTCAATAGTGAGTCCATGGAAGGTACTTGAAGGCTACTTGAAGGCTAGGGGATATCTTAGATATCCTAAAGGACATCAATGTGAATACTAATGAGAACGAAATCACCTGAGAGCACCTACATTTCCTGCCCATCAACACTCGTACCATCCGACATCACCTTCACTATCGGTTCTGCATCCCAGGCAAAATATTGGTTCTCACATAATTTATGTGGATTTCGAGGAAAATAATAGATTATTGCTCTCTGTCTCTTTCCAGTCATGCCATTATCTGGTTGGTGGGACTTTTGGTCATAATAATTAGGACCTATTTATCATGTAATCTTGTTCTTATGATTTTACTGTATTTTTTAATTTATCAACAAAAGCACTGCACAACATAAACAATACCAATGCATTGCTCGTCTTTCTTGTAGAACTTGAAATCCAACATGGCTGCCACTGCCTTACTTCCAAGATTGCTCAAAGTATTTTAATTATATATCTTTAAGAAGAGTTGTAAGATGCTAAAATTTCTGATGCAAATACAGGTAGCCATAATAAAGGCAATTTTAGTGAAATTCGTTAACAGTAATTATTATGGCTTGATAATTCATCTAGATCCCAAAAACACATGAAGACCAGAAGCAAAACCAAATTTGGGAGTAGCCTAAATAAAAATGTTCTTGAAACAATGACTATTGCAGACATTTCTAACTTCCATGAAGCAGTTTAGTAATGCACCTTTACACCAGTAGATGAAACCAGACTGTACACAATAACTTTAAAGTATATTCTGTAACTTGCATGACTTTGCGGCAATAAGAATTACAATTGTTGAATTATCAAATGGAGTCCCACAGTTACAATCACCCCAAATAGTGCTCCTCCCACAACTTCAGCTTTAGTGTGGCCAAGAGATTCCTTCAATGGAGTGTTCCTCCAAGGTGATACTTGCTTCCATTCTCTAGGATCAGATTTATTATGTTCCACATTGTCATCTTGCACAAATGAAGAAATTGTGCGTTCTCTCTCATGAACTTGAAAACCTTCAGTGCTAGAACTAAAGTTAGGAGAGCCTACACTTGGTATATTTGTTTCTCTCATAGTGTCTTGGGTCAATCTGATACTTTCAGCCCTCGCTACACTAGAATGAGATGCAGATATTGAAGGTTCCAATGCTTGTACTGAATTAAGCTCCCTTTTCACTGAATCTAATACTTGGTCCCCATCATTTACTGAAGAAATTTGATTGTTGCGGTTGCAAGCATAATTGGCTGTGCCAGCTATTATCATCATATTGATCACTTCAGCATGCTTTCCAACTGCCCTTCTAACCCCCTACGTATTGCAGAGAGAGACAGTTTTCAGAATCTTTAGGTGCATAAACACAATTTAAGATGACAATAAAACAATTGCATATGATATCCACTTATGTATCTTTCTACAACACTGTTCAGATAATTTATCATCAGAATCATGATAGATGTCTTCAAAATATACCACAATAGTCAACTTTTATTCTTGTAAACAGGTTAGAAATATAATAATTAAACTATCTTTTAATTGTAAATTTCATGCTAATTTTGAAAAAGTTGCATTCTCATTTCAAACCATCCATCTGTCATTACACAAGTGAATTCTTGCATACAATTTTTTCTTTGCTGGGGACATTTCCACTGTTTTTGACAATAAACATAAGGAGTACAAAGCAAGATATTCCAAACAACAATAAATTTCTATAATTATTTCTATTATTCTTGCACTATCACCTTCGTAAAGAGAGGACTTGAGATTATTTGATCTGGATGCCAGATTCTAGTAATAAGGGAGAGAAATGAGAGAGTAGATGCTTCTGTAAAAATGCTTCATCCATGTCAGCTCTTCAAATGGATACGGGTTCTGCTGTCACTCTCTGGAGCCAAAATCCCAGTGTGTTTTTTATTAGTAAGATTTTGTTGTTAATTGCTTGTAGTCTTAATATTGTTCTGCAGTTCAACCTTATGATTTAATTTGGTATAATTACAGGCAACAACAAAATTCATACACTTGTAGGCAAGACTCCATGTGGCTCACAAAAGTAGTTATGACATTAGACTGTCAAAAATAGAGAACACTAGAACAACATTTATCCTGGGTAGACATGTCAAGATTGCATCTAGCAATTGTGCATTGAATTAGAAAGCTTAAAAGAGGTCACACTTGGCCTAATTCATTTTCCTGAAACAGTCTTTGCAATGCAGACAATAGTTCACAGTACTAAAATAGAGGGCAAACAGAGTAGGTTCTTTTAGCATCTCACAACTGTCAAATAAATAAATAAATCAAACCAAACTGTTTCTGTCCACATATCCTGAATCATAGCCCAACAACTCAAACCTATCTGTATTTCCAGAAACATCTTTTACAGTAAATGGACCTTCCTCTAGTATCATTTAGGCTATATTAAAAATTACTGTATGCTCAAACTATATGTGGCTTTGCGGTAGGTTCTTTGCCAGGTTTAAACCTACTTTTGTTTTGGATCCTGTCCTCTAGTTTTTCGTCTATAATATGTTATTTGCAAGGTACAATCCTTTTACAGTGACGAAATACCTCAAGCCACAGACAAAAGCATTGACCATTGACTATAAAAGTCTGCTCTTGATAGCTGGGATATTCACAAATTTATGAGTTCATGTAACCTTGGTTAAAGAGTGTTTACTCACTACATGGTAAGTGCAATACAGAGTAAACCGAATTACAGAACAGCATTGACAGAATAAAGTAATCACATAACAATTGCACAGAACAATGTATTGGTATTATATTCATATAGCAGCAATCATTACAATATCTAGCATCTATGTTGGTCCCCGATTACATCTGATTTGAGACTATAAATAGTTAGCCAGCATTGGTTGAGGACACCAACTGTCAGCAACCACTCAATCAACTAATCACCATCGGGGACTAATTCCCGAAACAAAACATGTATTATTTATTTATTTATTCTATTGCTTTTATTTACTTTTGACTAACTATGCTAACTACATCACCCCCCCCCTCCCAAGAAGAAAGTCATCTTTCCAAACGAATAATACAAAAGCTGGGAGACACTACAAGTAATTTAGTGGGAGGAAGGTTGAGAAGACATCCCTGGTGATGGGTAGACCAATGAAGTGGGGGTGGCTGCTCGAGTGGTAAGTTGTCTCAACCAATACACCTTGCTTCGCTGCTGCAGATGGCGAGTGGCCTTCAACTCTTTTTCTCTTGTTGACTTCACCAAATGCACCGCCTCCTTCAAATGCTTATTGATCTTCTCTATCTCTTTGTCCTTTGCTTCCAGTTGCTTGGCCATTTCTTCTTTGAGGGCCAGATCCTCTTGTCTGTCTCAAGCAACTCTGTCTCCTTGGCAACCACCTTAGCTTTCTCCTCCTCTAAAAGACAAGCCTATTGTTGAAGCTCGCTCTATAAATGCTAGTTGGAGGAATTTTCCTCTACACGGATCTTCTAGGAAAGGACTATAGCCTTATCATCTTTGTCAATCATTCTTGAATAGTTTACTTCATATATTTTGCACACATGAAACAACTCTCTATGGGCCATTTCCATCTCAAAAAGCTAAGCTACCAACTATCCATCCTTCCCATGGAATGTTGGCCTGTTTGGGAGCCAGGCCACCAGCATTTTTGGTGTCTCCTTGTCTGGCCAATCTTCACCTGTAAAAATGCTTCTAAATTCCTTGTCACTATCTGTCTTCATGAAACTCAAAATCCTCTATGCCTCTCTCCCTACTACAAAAAAGTAACTACGATTTAAGGTTTTGGCAATATCAGAAACCTCCTGTATCACTATGACGATGGGCTCCAAACTGTGAACGTACCGCTCAATGGTCCCCACTAGATCCTCCCTATCCGGATTGGGAATTTCAATGACAATTCCCTTTGACAAGGCCAAATCACTTGACTCCTCATCTACTTCTGTAGAGGCAGATACGGCTGGCTTGGGCATAGTGTCGGGCTCATCATCAAAAGGAATCTGCACTATTTGTTGTGTGGGCTCTCCAATCTCGGCCGTTGGTTTCTCGATGGATAGCATTATCACAATCGATTGTATGCTCTCAACTGCTACAGCTTCCCTCTGCTTTATGTTCGTCTCTATCTCCATCTACTGAGGTGAGTGTAGGGGAGATATGTCTTCTACCCAGATAGGAGATCCCAACAATTGTAACCGACTATCCACATTTGATGTTTCCCCTTCTGGTGACGCTAAGGAAATGGTGGCAGTGTCCTCCACCATGCCAATCATTGTTGCTCCCTCGGCTACTCCACCCTCAGTCTCAACCTCCTCGGCAACTCCTTCCCCCTCGGCCACTCCTCGCTCGGCCAACTCTTGCCTCTCTGTTGGTGTAGGTACCTGAGTATTAACCTCCACCGAATAAACGCCTACAGGTGTAGTGTTGGTTGTAGACGAGGACAATGCCATTTGTTCATATTCTTCACTACTTTCCTTTTTCCTTTTCCTCTTCCACGTTCTTGGCTCTTCACCTACTGCTACCTGAGCGTCGAAGGTGGTCCACTAGAATACTGTTCGCCAAGAATGGTCATAGTTTCCTATTGGCTGCAATTTTCCCAACTTGCCCTCCGGCACTTGATTATATACAGCATCCAAAAACAAAGCTATCAAATGTTGGGTCATATAAAAGGCTTTGTGTTGGCACCCTAAGAACTCTCTAATTCTCTCTAACAGGTACAGTTTCCAATTATACACCCTTCCTACACTCAACCTAAATATGTAATCAACCATCCATGTAGCTATGTCTGAAGCTCTATGACCAACGCTTGCTAAGTATGCAGTATGATTTAACTTGTTGCTTGCTCTGTACAACCCGCAATGAATGCTTTGTCGTACAACCTATGTTGATTGATTTCTGTACAGTGTGTCCCTTCCTCAACCGTACTAACTTATTCAAATCTTCATCTACCTTCAAAACCTCATACGGAAAGTTCTTTTTGCTCTCTAGTTTTTTTACATTGTACAGCATACTAAGGATTTCCTACAATTGTCATACGGTTCATTGTTCTCTTCTTATGGTATGTTCTTTTCTTTTGTGCAAGTTTCTCCATACTACCTTTTGTGTTGCATACTAATTCTCTTGTTTGAATTTTGGTGCTTGAGTTGATTTCTCCTTCAAATTGCTATACAATTTGCCCCATGCCTTGTGTGTTCATTTCATCCTGTTCGCAACAGCCTCTTAGTCGTATGGTATCTGTACTTCCTTGCTCCTTTCTATAGTGTCGTACTCCAACCATTTGCTTGAAATTTCCTCTTTGTCTCCTCTTTGTTGAGTTGTCATATGATATGAGATTCTCTCTTTGCCTCCTCTTCATTACATTGTCATACAATATGCTTATTTTCTCTTGCCGAGTTTTATGATCCCTCTTTGGTACATGGAAAATAAAAGATATTTCGTTATTATTTACTTTGGAATAAATATTCAATTTTGCAATTAAAAAAAATTATTCCAAATAACAACTCATCATTTAGTTGCAAAATAAATTCTTTAATTAAAATATAATTAATTCTTCTATTCCTTTGCACTTTTATTTCATTATAAATTAGTTTAATAAAACATTGTAAAATATGAACAATAAAAATAGGGGTCGTGACATCCTTTCCCCCTTAAAGAATCATCGTCCCGATGATCAACTTAACTAACTATAAAAAATATCATACCTCTTTAATTTTGTCTTACCTTAATGTCAAAAACAACTCACTTGACAAAGATATTGTTTACTTCAAACACCTATCTGTTCATAATAGCAAAATTTCCTGTGGCCGGCATCCAAACACTTGCACACTGCATTAGCACATCATGGCTTTATCAATTCACTCTATTTACTTTATCTAATAAAAGCATGCAACTAGTTCATTTCTTTCATATAATAATTTTTTTTTATATTCTATCCAAATCTTTTTCATATTCTAAGATATTTACCAGTAGATGGAAAACAATTATGTTTGCTTTGTCAACATGCCTATTTGTACAAGATGTCAAAATAATTGCCTCTATGGTGATAAACAAGCATCCCGTACTACTTGTTATCATCATTAGCAATTTAAAACACAAAGAAAGAAAAGTCTAAACAATCTGAAAATGTCAAACAATTATAACAAGATCTTCATCTTGGTCAACAACATAAAAGATGGTAAGATCAACAAGTTACAATAGAACATCAGCATTATCAGAAATTCTAAATATAGGAAGATCACTTACTAAAACAAAAGGTCCAAGTTGATTACCATAGCAACCCAGTTTACCAAATGTCAAGAAGATCATCAAGAGCTCAATACTGATTCAACTAGTTAGTAAATTTCACAACAAAATAAATAAATAAACCTCATTCTATAATTGGAATAGTAAATTTATATTAGCAAGGATTTCCATAAATGCATGGTATGCATAATCCTTTACCTTTTTACAAATGCAACAAGAATTCATCCAAGAGAAGTCCATTACATTAATTGACTAAACAAGTCATTCAATGATTCATGCTATGATGCATATCTAGTTTCTGAATTTCATAAAGAAAATATAACATTTAATCAATTTTCAATTACCCTAACCTAATGGTCTTCCACAAGCTGAAGGTCAAAGCATGGTTAGGGTGCTTTTCCCACCCAACCATGAAGCATAACACTTCCCCAGGATCCTTCCTAACTCGAAGAACACCCGGCCTTGCATGGGGCGCCTAGAAACCAATAATAATAATTGGGCAGGAGGGAAACTCTCGATGCATGCCTGATGCCTTATATACATTCTTATACTAGAATGAACATATTTCTTACATACAGGATGTGGCAGAGAAACATATATATATATATATATATATAAATTCTAGGCATTCATTATCCATCTATTTCAATGGTACAACTCGCTTTGGCCAAAGCATATATAGAAGAAAATTTGGTTGATCTTGGAAAAGAAGATCACCTTCTTTGTTAATCCACATTCGGCATCCTGTCCCAGAAGGTAAGCTTAAAATTTATCACACACCACAATTTCAAGTAAGGAGATAGAGGTACATGAAATATGCATCCATAACATGTATTCTATGAATTATCCATGAATGCTCAAGAAATTTCATATAACACTGTCAATGTACATACACCAATAAGGGTGTTACAAATCATCTATTTCAATGATACAAGAATACATCACCTCTGGTGCCTAATTCACACAAGTTATGAATACATAATTTATCTATAGTGCCTCACTCACACAAATATGGAACATGTCTCGTACACAATTTGCATTACTCATTCAAGTTTTCATAAAATGAATATGATTAGTGCATCTCTCACAAGTGCATTGCTCGCACACAAGGTGAATTATGCATAAATTATAGTAGTGCATTTATAATAATCATCACTTGATCTACTAAACACAATGAGTATGAAAAGTATATCATGCACACAAATACAAAATGAAATAATTACTCAAGTGTTTTATCCACACAAAGAAATCAAGAACTTTCTCTAGTGCATCACTCGCACAAGAACAACAATAAAATGAAATATGCATTCTCGCATTAGTATAAGTATAGTGAATATTTCACATTCAAGTATACATATAAATATAATTAAGGAAACAAATACTCTATGCTATGAATGCAATCATCCATACAAATGTGTAATTTACGAAGCATAAGAAGTGCATCATTGCACAAGCATACATGATTCAATCACATCAATCACTTCTCAATTTGTCTAATAGACAAATTGAAGTTATTTATCATTTCAATTTCTGTCATGAATTACCAATGAAGATTCTCAAGACATCGGAACCTTGCATTTTTGAAAGATCCCAGGGATTTTATCAGATCCAAATCCAGTAGGAAAAAGATGTTGCTCAACAATTCAACTAGTCTTTAAAACTTCCATCTTAGGTTTCCATTTCCTCAAGAAGGCTCAACTGATATTTATCCATTATCAACAACTTTATTTACTACACAGGAGTTCTTCCTTCATCCTTTTCTTCTTCCCCTTGTATCTTATCAACTCATTCATCCTTTAAGTCATCAGAGAGATCTCTCTTCACATTATACTTCTCTTATGAATTCACTTTTACTGCTAGGTTGTCATCTTATCTGATCCATATCGGTTTAGGTATATCTATTCATCTTACTTCATCATTCACCCTTCTTAATTCTCCATTCCATCACTCTCACAAAGTATCTTATGAAAACACACTTAAGGCAAAGAGGTCTTACACCTCTAGAATTCTCTCAATGATCAAACTACACCCAAACTTCTAATCAGTTCAAACTAACCATCAAAGAATCACCAACTCATCAAAAGAATCTTCACCCACTACTAGGGTTCTCTATTCAATTCAACAAGTTCATATACTGTACAACCTAAGCACAACAGATTCGAGGTCCAAGTGTTGAACCTAAGTGCTCTAATACCAAAATGTAACGCTAGGAAAAAATCTCACATACCAATTATAACTCTTAATTTCCAAATTAATTTAATAGAATCATTAATTGCTTTCATCACTATATTTAAATGGATTAACATACACCCATGAATCAAATGTATCAAATAAGGTTATGCCATTATGAGTTATAGTCATATAGACTTACACAAGATTTATCATATCAACAAAGCATGTAAGTTCAAATACTGTAATGCAAATAAGAAAATAGCAAAATACAACTACAATAGAATCATAACACAAAGAATTTTCATGAGTGGAAAACCCTTACAAGGATGAAAAACCACTCGTAAAAGTGCCTTACTAGCTTAACGAAATGCCTCACAGGCAAAGCCTTACTAGCTACAAAGTTTCAATGGTTACAAGCTGCCTCACGACAATGATCATACTGTCTCATGACCATTCATTACATGTTTTTCTATATCACAAGGAACATATTGAAGTTCTTTTACAAGACACATACATCTACAAGTAGCATTTTCAAGTTTCACCAATGCATCATCCTTACATATGAATTTAAGGTAATGCCAACATTATCATGATTCGCTCTCAAGTATTTGCAAGTAAGACAATTCCACCTTTAATAACCTCACAAATATCATACAAGTACACTGACAAACATGACTATTCACATAAAGCTTCATGAAAGTAATCTTAATCTTGCTTGAATGCACACATGCCTATGCAATTATAACCAAAATATTTACTTCTAAACTCAATGATGCATAGAGGTTTTAGCAATAAGAAAATAATAATATAAAATAGTTAAGAAGGTATAGCTCATGTATATATGAGAATTCCTATATAAGCTATGAGTATTTACTCTTATAGGTTCACAAAACAACATGAGTGCAAATAGATGATAACAAGATACTATCGTAGGTTACTAACAACTTATCTTTGTCTTGTTCCATACTATAGCTATGTAATTTATCAAATGGCTACATTAAGTAAAAGAAAAGACAAAAAGAAACCAATGATATCAAATGTGGTATAGCCTTCCTTCTTACAAAAAGATATTCAAGGGTCGTTAGTGTAACTTCATGAGTTAGTCATTATCTCTAAGGAAAAAGTAAGTATCCACTTCACATCGATACACATATAAATACCAACGTATGTCTATTAATAATGCAATTTATAGTTATAGTTGCTAATATTATTGGATACCATTATTATATAATATTGTTGGTAACATTGACATAGATAAGCTTTCAATATATTCAAATGACAAGTGGATCATTATAATAAGACATAAGGAGAAGTAGGTATTTATTATTCAAAGATAAAATTAGAGTTAAATATTAGAGCAATGATTATAATATTTAAAAGAAAACTATGTTTATGTGAGGAAAAAGCCTTAAATCATACTATATTTTGGATTTCCAAAGCGACACAAGGAATACAACTTAACATACCATTATATTCAATGAACAAAAAAGTAGTTAAAAGATTAGGTAATGCATAGTTCTTACAAGTTGCACAAAGTTCAATCATTTACATATTCAAGCATCCTTTCAGAAAAAAATCTTATATTTCTAAATTCGCTATTTGATTTCCTAAGAAAATCATTCACAAGAAATAAATACTACATCTAGTTTTATATTCACAAGGAATTCATTACAGGAAAACCGCTACACTCAAACGAATAAAAGCAAATTAAGTACTCTTTTCCACTTGCTTACAAAGTATCCATTATCTTGTTGCCAATTGTACAATTTACTCTAAAATAACAGAGTTGTGTAATTCAAATAGAAATACTTTTGATTTAAAGAAAATATACATTCAATAGAGTAAACTTGGCCAAATTCATGTGAACGCCTATATATATATATATATATACCTACGTTTGCATTTTTATACATATATATATTCAAAAATGTAAACAATCTAGTACAAAACATATCACTTTAAAAACAGAATATTAGTCATTCAAATCAGATTTTAATTTCTATTCTTTTCCGACTTAAATACTTGCTCACACACCTACTATATTTGTATTCATATTTATATATATAAAGGTAGATATACAAAATTATACACCTTCCCAGCTGAATAATCACATATCAGATTCAACTATAGGAAAACTCTTTGTTACATTTATCGGCAACGATGCATTTAATTATGTAAGTATATATATATATATATATAAACAAAAATACATTTATATACATATATATAGACTTTCAGAGTGTTACAGATGAAATAAAATATACTTCTACAGCCATGTGTAAATTCCCTTACATTCTTCATTAATAAATCATACAATATATATATATACAGAAGAATTCATTTGCAGCCAAAATTAAATGTACAACCACAGCCAAGTTTTCTTTATATTCCGGTATCTGGACACTAACAGGTATATATCCATACATATACACACACATATATAAATATAAGCAAATATTTGCAGATAATAAAGTTCAGTCATACTTAGCCCAAGGCAGTTCAAAAGTTATTAAGGTTTGCTGGCATATGAAAGGCCAACAACTCCCTATAGAAAGAGCGCTGCCTATGGAGGCTTAGCCCTCAAGGCCAAATAAATATTTTCCCCTCTATTTTCATTTGAAATAAATTCACTTCAAAACTGGTATGTTTTATAACAATAATATTATATGTTTTTATCTGTATTTATATGAAAACATGTAATATTATTACATTTAGGAATAGAAATTTAATTTAAAAAGGCACTCTAGCACAATATGCTTGAACTCAATTCCAAATTCTACAGCAGCAATATAAATATAAATGTATAAGTATTATATATAATTCTACAGCAGCAATATAAATATAAATGTATATAAGTATTATATATTTTTATATATGTATTTATATAAATATTTATAAATTCTATATACCAGAATAGGAAAATTGCAGATTGCACAACCATAATGCTGAATCTTATTCAGTAAACAGAATATTAGAACATTAACCAATTTTGCATTTGATTCTCAAAAAGGGGTTTCAAGAGAGGATCAAGTCTTTCCACAGACAAACATCAAATTTCGCATTAGAAACTAAAATATATTGGAAAGAGGATTCAAAAACCTGGAAAACGCTTCTGATTGAATTTTCCTCTTCTGGTTCCTCTCTTTCTCATTTTTGGTTGCTAGAGATCTCCTCCGGTAGATTTTCCTCTTTGCCACTATATTATTTTCTCCTTTTTTTTCACCATTCTAGATTACCATGCTTTAGAAAACCTTCTTCCGGGCATTCATTTTTCAGTTTTTTTTTTGTAGAGCAAATCAAGAAAGTTTATGAAAACAATTGTATCTTTCCGTTAATGATTTTTCTCTTTTAAAGATTTCTCCCCAATTCCAAATACCTAATCTTGAAAATAATAACAATAAAGTTTGTTTTTCCATGCACAATATTTATCCTCAGCTATTAATAAAATACCATTTCATTTTATTTATTTTTTAAATTGCAAAATTGAATACTTATTCCGAAGTAAATAATAACGAAATATCTTTTATTTTCCATGTAAATATTTATTCAAAATAGTTAGCAAGGAGGTAACATTTAATTGCAATTAAAAATAATTATTCCAAATAACAACTCATTATCATTTATTTGCAAAATAAATTCTTTAATTAAAATATAATTAATTCTTCTATTCCTTTGCACTTTTATTTCATTATAAATTAGTTTAATAAAACATTGTAAAATATGAACAATAAAAATAGGGGTCGTGACATTTGGCCATACGGCCTCTTCTAATTTTTTCCCCATCTCTACTTTTTTTGATTTAATAATCTCCTTCACTTCAGTAATACCTTTTATTTTAATATTTTTTCTTTTTCCAAATTTTTAAATATTTCCTCCCTTCTTTTTTAAATTTTTCCTCATATTTTATATTTTCCAATTATAATACTTTTCTCTTTTAGTTTAATTTTCTCATCTTCTCCTTATCTTTCTCAAATTTTTTATTTTCTAGTCCTTTTTTCCCAATATTTTCACTTTTTGAAATTTTTAATTCTTCAAATTCATTTTTTTCCATTTTTTGATTTTCAAACCCCATTATTTTAATTGTTTCATTGTTCAACTCCATTATTTTCTCCTTAACTATTTTTTCTCTTTTTTCACTTTTTGGCTCTGACACAATTTTTTCACCTCGTACTTGTTCAAACTTGTGGGTTGGCGTATTCAATTTTGCTACTCCTTTGTACTCTTCGTACCTGGCCAAAATTGTTTGAGTAGACGTGCCCTTCTCTTCCTGGATTTTTCCGACCAAAAATTTTTGGCTCAACATGCCCTTCTCCTCTTCTTCCTGGATTTCTCCGATTTGTAGCATGTTACACTCTTAGTGGAACACCTCGTAGTCTTCCATCTGCCAATGAAATAGGCCATTCAACGAGCTTGTCTCATCCTCAAAGCAACTTTCGAGTTTGAGTATGCCCTCATCGTTTAGCTCCATAACTTTTCTCCCTTCATCGACATCGGACTCACCTTCGTCTGATTTTGATTCGAAGGAAGCCAATTCTTCACTCACAACCTGGTTCTTCAAGTCAATGACATACTTTCACCCATTGCTCTCAATCAAGAGCGTGTTCCTCTTCAAATTATGATCCGCCCCAGCAGAAATCAACCATCCTCATCCCAGCAGTGCGTCGTGCACCTTCTTCTACAATGGGATGACAACGAAGTTCAATAGGAACTGTTGTGTGTCGATTAGGACTTTATGTGCCATCAGTGTATCGAGAGGTTTGATTTCATGTTGGTCTACACCTACCAAGTGGAATGTCAAGGCCAGAGGGTTGGCTTCCCCAGACACTTCCAAGTTTCTTCTAGCAATACATTCACTCTCGAGCCTCCATCGATGATGGTTGGAGAGTTTCCTCCCCATGATTTCCATTTGTATGATGGTCGGCGTCTTCCCAGTGTTCACTGCGAGTAGTGTTGGGTCTATGGCCTCTCCTACCGAGTGTGTTGTACCCTTGGTTGGACCCTTCTCAAGATTGTCTTCGATGATGTTTGTGAGTGCTACTCTAAGTTGGGGCATCATTTGCAGAAGGTCTATTACTTTGATTGGTATGATTGTGTGAAGCGCCTACCATATGATGTTTTCTCAAACTCCAACTACAACGACGTACTAGCCGCCTTGGAGGTTCTTTGTTCTATGGCCATTGCCTCTTCCACTTCCACCCTGGCCTCTCACTCTTTCTTTCTCTGTATGAGGGTCTGTATAACTAGCTTTCTTCGTCTACGCCCTTGTGATCACCAGGACCTCCTCGTCGGCTGCCTCCAGCATGTTTATGCCTTTTTGCTTTGGGCATTTGGTGTCTTTGTAATCACCAAGACCCCACCTTTGTGTTGTGACCTAATTCACACCTCGCCCCATTGCAAATGGGGACCCTTGTTGTTTGCCTTTTTGGGTTTTGCTTTCGCGTGTCTCATTTTGTCTGCTCTTCGTTTGGGGGTTTTGAGTCTCAATTTTGAACCGTCACCCGAGTCGAGTCAATGAATTTTAGCCTGGATCACTAAATAAACGTCGCCATCGTGCTTAGAAGGCCTGGGAGACGAAGATCAACTGTCATTTCAGTCAAATCCGACACCTCCAAGTTTTTAGGGTTTCTCACCCCGGGCCCCCTATTTTTTAGGACCTACTTTTTTGGCACTTTTGGGCAATTCTGGGATCCCTATTTTTTAGGGTCTATTTTTGGAAAGTTGCTATTTTTGGAAAATTTCTATTTTTAGAAAGTTTCTATATTTGGAAAGGTCACGAGTTTCGAAAATCCACTCAGAAGTTCGAAAAGATCAATGAAACTCCCAGAAAATCGATTCAAAGTTTTTTGAAATTTTGGTAAAATTCTGGAAAATCACATAAAAAGTTAAAAAATCTGGAAAGTTCACTCAAAAATGGTGAAAAATCTGGTAAAAATTACAGAAAATTTTTCGAAAAATGGTTGAAAATTAGAAGAACCAGTCAAGAAATTTGAACATTCATGAAAAAATCTGGAAATTCGTGAAGAATCTGAAGCATTCATGGCAATCTGATCATGGTGAAGGTAGGTTATGACTGAACAATCATGTAGGAAACTGAGATATTCGCCTAAGTATAGAGGACTTTCAGCTCACAAGATAATGGTGAAAGCTTCAGTCTGAAAGAAGTCAATGGTGAACACCTTCAGCCAAGCAATGAATGGCAATAAATCTGATCAGGTCCGCCTTAACAAAGCTGGGTAAAGGTTGGCAATGGTCAACCACAAGCTAAAGTCCGCCCTCTAACCAGTTCAAATGGCAAGGGAATGAAGGAACTCCGCCCAGCTAAAGGTTGGCAATGGCAATTAAAACTAGGAAGTCCGCTCTCCAAAGTATGCAATGGCTGGTGACAGACCCAAAGTCCGCCTAGCCAAAAGGAGAGATGGCTAAAGACAAGCCAAAGTCCGCCTGGTCAAAGATGGTGAATGGCAAACAAATGCATGAAGTCCGCCCTTGGAAAAGAGGGAAATGTCTAAGGCAATGAGGCAATGGCCAGACCACAAGCCAAGTCCGCCCTTGTCATGGTCTAAGAAGTGACAAAGTCCGCCCTAAGTTAGAATGTGAATGGCAAAGAAAAGGCTGAAGTCCGCCTTAGTCAAAGAGGAAGTGGCAACCAAGATGAGGAAGTCCGCCCTTGGTTAAGTGTTAGATGGCAAGGAAAAGACCAAAGTCCGCCCTTGTAAATGGCAAGCCAAGTAGCTAAGTCTGCCCCTTGAGCAAAAGAGAAATTGGCTAAGGCATAGACAAGGACAAAGTTAAAGTGGCAAGAAGAGACCCAAAGTCCGCCTTAGCCAAGAATGTTGAAATGGCCAAACAATCAATGGAGTCCGCCTTAACAAAGCTGGGTAAAAGTTGGCAATGGCTAACCAAAGGCCAAAGTCCGCCCATGGAAAAGAGATGAAATGCCTAAGGCAATGAAGCAATGGACAGTCACAAGCTGAAGTCCGCCTTCAAAGGATGGTAAATGGCAACAAAATAGAGGAAGTCCGCCTTGGGAGAAAGCTAAAGTGGCTGGAGAAGCAAAGAAGTCCGCCTTGGTCAAAGAAGAAATGGCAATGAAGACAAGGAAGTCCGCCCATGGCTATAAGGAAGTGGCCATCCATGTGCTAAAGTCCGCCCAGCAACATAGAGAGAGTGGCATGCAAGAAGCTGAAGTCCGCCTTGGGAGAAAGAGAAAATGGCAAACATAAGGTCAAAGTCCGCCCAGCTAAGATGGAAATGGCTTAGAAATGCATAAAGTCCGCCTATGTCCAATGGCAATGAAAATGAGGAAGTCCGCCCTCCAAAGAATGAAATGGTAAGACTATCAAGCAAGTCCGCCCTATGCAAGTGGCAAGCCAAGACCCAAAGTCCGCCCTCAGCCAAGAAGTTAAGTGGCAAACATAAGGGGAAAGTCCGCCCTAGGCATAAAATGAGTGGCAAGAGGAGTGCTAAAGTCCGCCCCAAGGCAAGAGAAAAGTCTAAGGCATAGCTAAGAAAAGTTTGAATGGTTAGCAAGTAAAAGAAGTCCGCCTTAGTCTAAAAAGAAATGGCAATAAACATAACCAAGTCCGCCATAGACATGAGAGAAGTGGCTTAACAAGTGCTAAAGTCCGCCATGTATAGAGAGGTGTGAAAAAATTAAAATTTTGCCTAAGTGTGAACCTTTGGAAAATTAAAATATGCATGGCACTTAGAAAATTCGCCCAAGTGGCCAAATAAAATCGGACATGGCTAAATAAATTGTGAAAAAGATCGAGCAAATGGCCAAAGAAAATCAGAAATGGCAAAATAATTTTGGACAAGAGGCAATTTATGGCCAAAATAATTTTGGACGTGGCTAGAGAAATGTTGGACATGGCTAAAATAATGTTGGACGAAAAATATTTATGGCCAAATAATTTTGGGAAACAATAAAAAAATCATGGCCAAACAAAATTAAACGATAGAAATTTTGGCAAGAAAATTGGACAAAATGAAAATTCGCCTAAGGCATTGATGGGAAATTTTCGAAAATCAAAAATAATTCGCCGCAAAACGAATGGGTTGGAATGGACACATAAAATAATTATTTTAATTATTTTAATCATTTATTTTCCAACAACCAAAAGGATAAGTCTTGAAAATTTCGAAATTGGAAAGAAAGATAAAGATCTTTGTTAAACTGGAAATGAAATTGGAAACTTTCCCAGACGAGATTATTAAAGATAAAACTTGCCATCCGGAAGCAAAGTGAAAGATGAGTTCAAATTCGATTCGAAAGAAACATTGCAAATTTGCTAAAATAATCGATCTTCTCACCTCTATAAGTGATTTCACTTCATCATTTGTGCAATCATTCGATTTTGAGAAGAAAAGGTGTGAGAAGAAAAGTTGTGAGAAGAGACTTGTCCAAGGTTGAGAAATTTGCAGCAAAGTAAAAGAGAGAATTTTATCAGCTTGCATCGTGATTACGATCACTTTTCTCCAGAAGTCACAAGCAGATTTACTTTGCCTACTTTACTTTTAACATGAAACTTCACCATTTATTTTCTTTCCAGCTTGCTTTTTTCACGAAGTCTAATTTGATTATCAGCTGGAATGTTCTTTCAAACTGATTTTAATATTGAATTCTTATTATTTTCTCTACTTGTTCTTGCAGATCTATTTTTTCGAAACAATCAAGATGAAGTTTGCAAGCAAAGGTGTGCAAACACAATCAAAAATCAAGTCTAAGTGGGAGCATGTTGTTGACACTGATCTTGGCCACGTTGATCTTGAAGACTTCCAGAAGAGAATCTACGGGACTGACGGACGTTTGCCTACACCAATTGCCATGAGAATGATGCGCAATGGAATCGTCCATGCAGCTAGATTTCCACCAGCAAAGGAATGTCCTGAGCTGATGGTAGAATGCGCACTACACTACAACGCACAAGACAGACATATAGAAGCTCCTGACGGAAGAGTCCTTGCCTACTTGTCCGAACCGGCAATCCAAGAAACTTTTGGGATTCCAGTGTACAATCGAACATCCTATCGCACCAAGCAAGATGCACTCAAGCTTTATCAGAGTTAGCGAGATCTCTGTGCATCCAACATAAACAAGAATTGGCTACTCAAACCTAAGCCTACTGCCAGCAAGATGCCGAAGAAATTGATCAGAACCCACTTCAAAGAGGAATATGGTGATATTGTTTTGCTACTAAATAGAATAGTAGGCAGTGCCCACGGTGCTCCTTTCGAAGATTGGATGTACTATTTTATTGACGAGATAATCACTGGAGTCAAGATGTTCAATTGGTCCAGAATGATTAGTGACAGCTTGCACGAGCAATTGGTCAACTTTGAGGAGACCAAAACTTTCCACATGAGCTCATACATTGTATATTCACTTGCAAGATATTATAAATATCTTGCCTTGACCTGCAAAGGCGTGGTCGGCAACGGCGAGGGGAAACTCAAAGCCTACGATTGCTATCCTCAGCTACAACTGAAAGAGAAGTCTCATTTTCGGCGGGCTCATGACGCCTTCTTGATGTATATCACCTGGCTCCTTCAAGGCGGAACGCACCAAAGACTCTCTCATGAAGCCAAGAGCCTGATCAGTCAGTATGGATTCTGGTTCATTCAGTATCCTAAGTTCACCTACATCAGAATCCAAGGATTTTCTGGAAATCCTTATAGGTTGCATGTCTATCCGACTAACAAGATGGTATTGTTAGAAGTGCTGAGACAATTAGAAACGTATCAGAATATTCAAAGGCCTAAGCAAAAAGCTGCTGTCACCTTCCCCTTTTTCATCGGCAACATGGAGGAGTCATGCCCGACAGCACAAGCAGCGGAGGTTGCTCGACTAGAGATTCAGCAATATCCATTCATCTCATACAAATCCAGGAACAACTTCGATCCGCTCCATCACATCAAAACAGTGGACGGAGAAAGGTATAAACATCGGGTTGACTTAGAGGACTTCTGGGCCAACGCAGCCAATGAATATGACGTAAGGAGAAGGTTATGGTCAAGATTGCCATTAAGCATGATAAGGGCGACAGAGCTCTTCAAAATACCTGATCAACTGCAAGATGATGGAATATACGTGCAGCCAAGCTTCAAGGAGAATGAGCCGCTTCCACCTATAAAATGGTTTGAGCCTGAGATGGGTGATCTAACCACTTTGATGCGCCCTGTTTTCAAGTACTCTTAGTGGTGGATAGACCGGCAGGTGGAGGTCCTAAAACAGAGAAATGTGCAATTTACCTACGAGTTGATGGGAGACACAGAGTCATGTTCTTCAAACGCCGGTGCATCTCGTGGAGGTGGACAAACAGATGCTGCCAACTCAAAGAAGAGGAAAGAAGCCGATAAATCTGCAAGACAAGACAAGGGTAAAGAGATAGATGAAGGCCCTTCTCGAAAGAAGCACAAGTCCAAACCTCTTCAGTCGGCTACTTCCAGGAACATAGAAGAAATGCTTGCCATGGATAGAGAATCCTTGGAAAATGCCAAGATCCCTTCTCCAGTCGAAAACGTGGAACCGATCCAAGTAGAAGATGATGATCAACCTTCTCCAGCAAGCACAGAAATCTTGGAATCAGATAATGATACGGACATTATGGATGGAGAATTCGAGGAAGGAATGATTTCCGCCCTCAAAGGCATTCAAGAGGACCCATCCGTCCAAGAAATTCAGGCTATGCAATTGGTCCAAGAAATTCAAAGTATGCCAAAAATTCAGGAAGATCAGGAAGTTCAAGATATACAAGACGTCCAAGATCAACAGGAGGACGATATTGAACAGCCCACAATACCAGAATGGCTGAGGGAAAGATTGAAAAGAAAAGCGCCAGTAGAAGTTCCTGAGGAGGACAATGACACAGACTTTCTGGCAAGATTAGAACAAACTGCCCCAAGGAAGAAGGCCAAGAAGTTCTCTACCATCCAGAGAGATGAAGCTGGAAATCGCACAATACAAATTGCAATGCCTACAGCCGACAAGTTTCAAGACGAGATTGCCCCTGAGGAATATGCTATCACGACTGTCGACATAGGTCCGACAACAAAGGGGCAAGAGGTCGAAGACTTGGACAATTCCGTGGCTACCATCAAGGCCAGATTAGAAAAAGAAGTTGCCAAGAAAAAAGAGTATAAGAAAGAAATCCAGCGCCTAAAGGACTACATCCATCACTTGACAAAGCCACTAAACGAGGGTGAACAAGTGGCGCCTTTACCTCCAAATGCTTCACAAGAACCAGATGCAAACTTTGAAGAAGAGTTGACAACAGCGAGGGAAGCTAAAAACTGGATGGCTGGAAAGAAAGAAGAGGCATTGGTATTTGCAGAAAAGTTGGCACAAGTGAATGAGCAGGCCTCCTTCATGCTTTCACGAGTTGCATATCTTGCAGAGTCATGGAGTAGTCTTGAGGACATTCAAAGCAGGATCATCCCATGTATTCGGGAACTGAAGGGCATCTCAAAGCCAAGTTTGATTGAAGACAAGGTTATCGAAGCTGGAGCGGCTTATGATTTTAATGGATGGTATTATGCTCTAATCTCAAGAAGAGGAGTCCTCGAAAAGGTGAAGCAGGATGGTGTCGGAATTGAAGAACAAGTAAAAGAAATTCAGAGTAAAATTTATGAAATGGCTGCAAATATGCTCGATAAGGATGTTGTCAGAAAGAAACACGTGCGGCCAAAGATTTTAAGAGAACATGTGCAGAAAACTTTCTCCACCACCGGGCCAATCATGAAAGAAGGCTTCACCAGAGTGTTCGATTTCATGGCCATCAGAAGTTCTTTCTTGTTGCAGGAACCAGCATGGGCGACTATTTTTGCAGAGTGTGCCGAGAACTTGGATTTGCTGGAGTACAATGTCAGCGTGCTGCCCGACATTGCCATGGAGGAGGTCGACTTGATAGTGTCCAGGTTCGCCGAACGTGAGGCCGCACAAGTGGATAAGGATGCCACTCCAGATGTCTAGTGTTCTCTTCAGTTAACTGATTGTGGTTTTAGAAACCCTAATTAGGGTTTAGTTCTATTTAATCTTGGCCATCGATCCTGAATCAATCTCGGTCGTTCTTTGTAATCTTGAAAAACTATATAAACCCCCCCCCTCACTCTCTCATTTTCATTAATTAGAAGATTAGATAGAAGAAGGATTAGAAAGATAGAGAGATTAGAAATTAAGAAGTTAGAGCAGATTTAAGATAGTTAGAAATAAAGAGAGAGTTCTTATGAGATTGTTGTGAAAACACTACTTTGATAATGAAGTTCAAATGCATGAGGTGCCTTGAATACTTGATTGTTGAATAGTTGCATGGTCGCATATTTTCTTTCTCTCTTAGTAAATTTGAATTATGTTGTGTGTTAGAAGAATGATAGATTGATAACGGAGATTGGTGAAACCGAGCTCATACTTTCTTTGGGTGGATGATTTCACTCAATGTGCAAAGTTAGACTGAGCTTTCATTGTGGATGCTTAACTTCTGTTTGAATAATTGTTGTTCGATCTGATGGTAATTATTCATTTCGTGAAAATCACAAGCACATTCCTAGAAGATTGCACTTGCTCTACGTAGTTGTCGTTTAACGTGGCGAAGTAGAGTATGGTTTTTGTGGTTTCATTTAATCCTCGTCTTCTCTTGATTTCTTAGGAGTAGCATAGGATCTCTAAACCCTTAATCTTTTTTCACTTTTTTTTATAAATCAAAAAACCCAAAATGATACTGCATCTATGTCTCCGCTTTTCCGAATAACTTGCAAAATCTTAATTGTGCCCACAGCAAATCACATCCATACCACAGAGCCTATCTGCGTTCATCTTAAACATTGGAATTACCCTATCACCTCACTTGCAATCTTAGCATAGGAAGTAGTTTTTCAAGAGAGAATAGAGCGTCTGTGACACTTTGTTCTAAAATGTTTGTTGTGTCATAAATCACGCAACAACACTTTGCACAACCTTCCACCTACACCTTAACCATTCTGGCATTCCCTGGCAAAGTGACCCCATTCATTGCACTTTTGGCACTATATCATGGTTCTACCTTTGTTGTCGTACTAGATCTTGTTTCCCAAAATTCGGTAACCTCCAAGGGATGCATTGCTATTGTACTAGGGCTTCAATGGTGTGGTCAACTGCGCCCCTTGTGCAAAGAACACTCGTGAACTCCTTGTTTTTAGGTTGTATGGGCACTCATTGATGGAGTGTCCCATAACTTGGCAAATTTCACAGAAAATTTTCTTCGAGCAGTTCACCTTCATGTGACCTTTTGTTTTGCATTCAGTACACCATAATTCCTTTGCCTCCTTTGACCCTTATCGGCTTTTAGTTCCTTCATCATCCTCATCACGTCTCGACAGAGAGCTTGTACGTTTTTTGACTCGTCTTCATTGCTCTCCTCCATACTCTTCTCACTCTCGATATCCATCGCACAGTTATATGCTTCAACATACAAGGATGCAAGTACCACCTTCATTTTCTTCCAAAGAGAGGGAAGTAGTCCTTCAACAAACCACCACTTCTTCAGGTTGTTTGCTAGTTGTGTCTCCAGTTTTCCTAGCAACTCCTTGAGTCTACGATTGTAGGCTCGCATGTTCTCATGTTTCCCTTGCTTCATGTTGTAGATTTCCGCTACAATTTCGTTGTCATCTCTGAGGAGTTTAAATTCCTCTGTGAACGCCCTCTTCAGTGTTTGCCATGATGTTCAATGGACTACATCTAGTTTGTTGTACCAATCAATGGCTACACCCCTTAGAGTCGCTGGGAACACTCTCAGCCTATCCGTGACCATCTTTCCCACAGCTGCCATCTCAAATAGCCCCAGAAGATCTTGCAAAAGGTCGCATCGGATCCATTAGTCTGTCTCCTAAATCAAAACTCGCCAAGTCAACATATTTCCATTCTGCCCCAACGTGGTGGACCTGACATCTAGTTTTCCGCATTGTTCCCTGCAGGCTCTCTTGGTAACTCCCTGGCCATGTACTGCCCTATGTCCCTCCAGCACCTCTCAACACCTGAGTCTCCAGGGACTGCTCCGGCTACTCCCTGCCCACCAATTAACTCTGTTCTCTACCTTCATGTCCATATGTACAATTCAAATGTAATATTCAAGCCTTTCATTAATTTTAAGATCTTCTGTATTCTAAGAATTTCCACCAAGGTTTTGGTGTACTTCGGTGATATCTTGGTTTATTTCATTCAAGTCTTTATTTATTCCTTCGGCAATTTGTTTTAATCTCATTTGTTGGTTCTCTTGCTCTTTGAGTCTTAATGATCTCCATACTCATTCCTCGGGAGTTACTTGCCCACTTGGTACTTGGTTTTTGTCTTTATTGAGATGTTCAGGCAGTAATTGCCAATCGTACAGGCATTACTTGCCAAGCGTACGCCTTTGGCTTGTATCACATTCCTCTTCCTCCCAAATGACTGACTGAGGGATCTCTCGCGTGAGAGCCTCCCTCCATGCGTGATCCCTCAACAATATATCCTGCAGGTTGACAAGGTCTTGTGTCCAATGGTCTACTTGTTGTGACCTAATTCATACATCGCCCCACTGCAAATGGGGACCCTCCTTGACTTGCCTATTGGGTCTTGCCTTGAGCTTCATTTTCATGGTCCTTTTGCTTTAGGGTTTTCGAGATAGAGTCTTTATGTCGTCATATGGAGCCAAGTTGTGATTTTGAGTCAAAATCAGTGCCTAAACACTTCAGATAGACTCAAGAGGCCCAAGGGATGAAGATTGACTATCGTTTCATCGAATTCTGACATCTACTTTTTGGGGATTGACCCTCTGGACCCCCCTATTTTTTTAGGGACTTCATTTTTGGCGTTTTTGGCCCATATTGGACTTCCTATTTTTTAGGGGCTATTTTTGGAAAGTTACTATTTTGGGAAAAAATGCTATATTTGGCAAGGTTCCTATATTTAGAAAGTGCCCAGATTTCAAAAAACCACTCAGAAGTTCCAAAAAACCAATGGAAAGTCACATAAAATCGATTGAAAAATATGAAAAAAAATTCATGGTGAAATCTGATTAAGCTTGAAAATTTTGAAAAAATCAATGAAAAATCATCAAAAATCAGACTTCCAGATCAAAATCAATGGAAAATCTGGAAAAATCAATCAGAAATCACAGAAAACCAATTGAAATCTGGAAAAAATCAGTCAAAAATCACAGACAATCATTGAGAAATTTGGAAAAGTTCATAAAAGGTCTGAAATTCTTGGTGGAAATCACCTAAGTATGGAGTTGAATAAATGGCAAGAGCTGGTGAAAGTCCGCCAGCTTGCAAAGACATTGGAAAATTTCTTGTAAAGTTCACCCAGCTCCTTGGCATAACATCTTCAAAGTCCGCCAGCTTGCAATGGGATTGGAAAAGACTTAAAGAAGTCTGCTCAGCTTGAAGAAGGCATTTGGCAAAGACTTAAGAAAGTCCGCCCACCTTAGTAGCTTGGTGAAGTCTTAAGAAGTCCACCCATCTTAAAGTGTTTGGCCAAGTCAACATGAAGTCCGCCCAGCTTGGAAGTCAATTGGGTGAAGCCTTGGAAAATCCGCCATCAAGCATATGTCTTGGAAAAGAATGCCCAAAGTCCGCCTAGGCTTGAAATGCAATGGAAAGAAATGTAAGAAGTCCGCCCATCCTTAAAAGACATTTGGCAAGACCACAAGGAAGTCTGCCAACTTGATAAAGTGCTTGGAAAGAGGTGATGGAAGTGCACCCAGCCTTAATAACCTTTGGAAAATACTTTATAAAGTCCGCCCACCTTTAATAAAGTAGAAAATGCTTAGGAAAGTCCGCCCAGCTTGATGGCAAAGTGGAAAATGCCTAGAAAGTGCGCCCAGCTGGAGAGATAAATGAAAAACATGTGGAAAATGCTTTATGAAGTCTGCCATCCCTTGAAAAGCATTTGGAAAACTCTCTAAGAAGTCCACCTAGAGAGAGAAGGGTGAAGAAATAACAAGAAAGAAAGTTCACCATGAAGAGATATAAATTAGAAATATTTCTTGAAATCTACCTAGAGAGAGGTAGATAAATGGCAATAGGGAAGGAAGTTCGCCATCCTAAGAAGACAAGGCGGAAAGTAAATAAGATAGAAAAAATAAATGGAAAGAAGGCAATCACCTTGGAAATTCTCCATGACATAAGTGGATAAAAGAAACATCTTCAGAGTATAAAGTCCGACTTGTAGAGAGAGAGTACGGAAAATCAACAAGAAGTTCGATTTTAAGAGGAAGGGATGGTGAATTAAACATAAAATATGCCCATGCCAAGATGAAAATGGCAAAGAAAGCATGAAATTCACTTTGAAATGAAGAATTCGACACAAAATTCACTGTGGCATCAAGAGAGAGAGTGTTAAAAAGTTGACATGAAGCCAGACTTCAGGAGAGAGAAAATATGAATTAAATTTAAATTAATATCTTTTCTTTCCTGCAAGTGGATGACTACACAAGGTGAATCTTCAAAGAAGAAGCAAATGAAGTTTGCGAGTAAAGGACCGCAGCTGGAATCCAAAGTCAATTCAAAATGGAAGAATATCAAAGATACTGACATGGGACATGTAGATTTTGAAGAATTCAGAAAAAGAATGATGGAACTGAATGGACTCATGCCTACAACCATAGCTCACCGGATGGTTCAAAATGGAATTGTCCAGGCAGCTGGATTTCCTCCAACTATTGAGTGCCCTGAATTAATGGTGGAATGTGCAAGACATTATAATCCAGAGGAAAGGCAAATTGTTGCTCCTGACATGAGAGTCTTAGCACATCTTGGAGAGTGCACCATTCAGGAAGCCTTTGGTATTCCCAGCCACCACAAGTCCTCATATAAAACCAAGGAAGACACAAGGAGAATTTTTGAAGAAAGAAGTGAGCAATGCATAGCTAATTTTAACAAGTCCTGGTTGCTGAAACCGAGGCCAATTAAGAAGATGCCAAAGACTTTGCATCGGACCGACTTTAAAGAGGATTATGGTGACATAATTTTGCTACTGAATAGAATAATGGGCAGTCCCCAAGGCACATTATTTCAAACGTGGATGTACTTCTTCATAGATGAAATTGTTTCTGGAGTTAGAATGTTCAATTGGGCAAGAATGATTAGCAATAACTGTAGATTTGAAAAGTAAATGCCTCTACTCTAAAACCAGCTGATACAATAAATTAAACAGCAGAAAGATACAAGAGAAATATAGTTATAAACTAGATCATACGCTATTCTATTCAAAACCTTTCAATAGACATAATAATTTGCTCTGCTTTGAAACAGAGTTCTCTGTTATTGCAGCTTCAGCAGCTTCTTAAAAAAGAATACAGAACAAAGATAAAGAGAGTTCGATGCTCCTGATTTAAAACAAAGTGAATCTCCTAAACACAGCATGCAACGCATGCTTTATTTGCAGAAAGCAAAAAAACAAAGCTAATAAAAGAAAAAACTGCTTTACAACTAAAACTTAAAGCAAATCTAAACAAAACTATGACTGCGAATGGTGAGCTATTTTTAGGCTGGAAAAACAAATCTTATCGCATCAATTATCTTTTCATGATAAGAGTCCGCCAGCATCAATTATCCACATACTCCCCCTTGATGCTAAGAGGGCTCACAATCTGATCTCGAAGTAACATAAACTGATCTCTTGCAACTGCTTTGGTGAAGATGTCTGCTAACTGATCCTTAGTGCTGATGTGCTTCAATTCAACTTCCTTCTTCTGTACTAAATCACGGATGAAGTGATACTTCAAATCAAAATGCTTTGTTCTACTGTGATGAACCGGATTCTTTGCTAACTTGATGGCACTTACATTGTCACAATAAACCACTGTAGGTTGAATCTGCTTCTCTCCAATTTCTTCTAAAACTTTTCGAAGCCAAAGAGCTTGAGTACCTGCTGAGGTAACTGCAACATACTCTGCTTCTGTGGATGAGAGAGCAACCATGCTTTGTTTTTTGGAACTCCAAGTAATCAAACCAGAACCAAAAGAGAAATAATTTTCAGATGTAGACTTACGATCATCCATACTACCTCCCCAATCTGAATCACTAAAGCCAACAAGATTGAATCTTTTAGAAGAATAGTAATGAATACCATAATTTAAAGTGCCTTTCACATACCTCAAAATTCTTTTAGCTGCCTTCATGTGTATTTCTGATGGATTTGTCATATACCTTGAAACAAGTGAAACTGAATATGCTATATCAGGTCTTGTGTGGGTTAGAAACATCAAACTCCCAATAATACTTCTGTAATCAGTCTCATCAACTAATTTAGCACCATCATTCCTACTCAACACAACTCCATGAGCACTTGGAGTGTGTTGTGACCTAACTCACACCTCGCCCCATTGCAGATGGGGACCCTTGTCGTTTGCTTTTAGGGTTTTGCTTTCGCCTGCTTTCGTTTTGTCTGCTCTTCGTTTGGGGGTTTTTTTTTAGCTTCAATTTTGAACGGTCACCCGAGTCGAGTCAGTGAATTTTAGTCTGGATCAATGTATAAACGTCACCATGGTACTTAGAAGGCCTGGGAGACGAAGATCGACTGTCGTTTCGGTCGATTCTGACACTTCCATATTTTTAGGGTTTCTCACCCCGGGCCCCCTATTTTTTAGGACCTATTTTTTTGGCACTTTTGGGCAATTCTGGGATCCCTATTTTTTAGGGTCTATTTTTAGAAAGTTGCTATTTTTGGAAAATTTCTATTTTTAGAAAGTTTCTATTTTTAGAAGGGCCACGAGTTTCAAAAAACGCACTCAGAAGTTCGAAACGAGCAACGAAACTCTCAGAAAATCGATTCGAAGATTTTTTGAAATTTTGGTAAAAATCTGGAAAAATCACAAAAAAGTTCAAAAACCTGGAAAATTCATTCGAAAATGGTGAGAAATTCTGGAAAATCACTGGGAAATCTGGTAAAAGCACTAAAATGGTTGAAGATTTGATGAAATTCATCAAGAAATCTGAACATTCATGAAGAAATCTGCAAGAAGTTCACGAAGTTCATGGAGTAATCTGGAAAATTGTGAAGAAATCTGGAAATTCATGGAAAATCTGAGCACAGTCATGGAGAAAACTGGAAATGGATGATAAGAAGCTTCAGCCAACTGGTCAATGGCATGAGAATCTGGGCAATGGCAATGAAGTTTGTCAAGTCCGCCTCTGTCAAAGATGTAAATGGCATGAAAATCTGGGCAATGGCACAAAAATCTGAGCAATGGACAGAAAGAAGCTGAAGTCCGCCCATGGAGAATGAAGGAAATGTCTAAGTTAAAGTGGCAATGGACAGTTAGATGCTGAAGTCCGCCCATGGAGAATGAAGGAAATGTCTAAGAAAATCTGGCAAATGTCTAAGGCAAATGGTGAATGGTCAGGACCAAGCCAAAGTCCGCCCCATACATGGCCATCCAAATGCCAAAGTCCGCCCCAGCCAAGAGTGAAATGGCAACAGATGTAATGAAGTCCGCCTTGGAAAATATAGGCAATGGCCAAACATACATGCAAGTCCGCCCTTGTAAATGGCAACAAAAACATGGAAGTCCGCCTAGAATATTGAGCAATGGCTAAGGAAGGCATGAAGTCCGCCCTAGGTAGTTTCAAGTTGGCAAGGGAAGGCATGAAGTCCGCCCTAGGTAGTTTCAAGTTGGCAAGGGAAAGCATGAAGTCCGCCCTAGTCTTGGCCAACCAAAGCAGCAAGTCCGCCCTATGCAAGAGGTCCATTGGCCAAGGAAACAAGGAAGTCCGCCTAAGTCAAAATGGAAGTGGCAAAGAAGATGTTGAAGTCCGCCTATGTATGGCAAGCATAACCCCAAAGTCCGCCCTAGACATAAAAGGAGTGGCTAGAAAGAAGCCAAAGTCCGCCCAAAGCAAAATGATATAAAAATGACTAAGGCATGAACAAAGTAAAGATAAAGTGACCAAAGGCAAGTTGAAGTCCGCCATAGGGAAGAAGAAAACGCTTAAAGCAAAGGGTCAAATGGCAGATAAAGAAACAAAGTCCGCCCTAAGCAAGATAAAATGGCCAAAGAACCAACAAAGTCCGCCCTAGCAAAGAGGTAAAGTGGCTACAAAGTTGATGAAATCCGCCTAAGATGAAAGGAAAGAAAAAATGGCTAAGGCACGAATGGCAAAGAAAAGGCTAAAGTCCGCCATGTATCAAGAGTATAAAAATTGAAATTCGCCTAAGTCCAAGCCTTTGAAAAGCTAAAATATACATGGCACTTGAAGATTCGCCCAAGAAAATATGAAAAAAATCTTCGCCATGGCTAGAAAAATTGAGCAAATGGACGAAATAAAATTGGATTTGTCAAGGAAAATTTGTGAAAAATCAAGGGAATTTGGATGAATAAAATCGGACATGGCGAAAGAATTTTGGACAAAAGACAAGTCATGGCTAGAAAATCTTTGGACATGGCTAAGAAAAAGTTGGACGTGACTAGAAAATGTCGGACAAGAAACATTTTTTGGCCAAATAAAATCGGACATGGCCAAGTATTTTTGAGAAACGATCAAAAAATCATGGACAAATAAATTGGATATGGCGAGAAATTTTCGAAAAAATCAAAAGTAATTAGCCATAAAAACGAACGGGTTGGAATGGACACATAAAATAATTATTTTTAATTATTTTAATATTTTATTTCCAACACCAAAAAGGAGATAAGTCATGAAAATTTCGAAATTGGAAAGTGAGAAAAAGAGTCTTGTTGGACTGTGAATGAAATTAGAAACTTTCCCGGACGAAGTTGTTAAGGATAGAACTTGCCATTCAGAAACGAAGTGCAAGAATGAGTTCGAACTTGATGCAAAGGAAACTTTGCAAATATGCTAAAATGATCGACCTTCTCACTTCTATAAGTGATTCCATTTTTCATTTTTGCAATCACTCGATTTTGAGAAGAAAGGTGGTGAGAGAAAAGTGTTTAAGGCAGAAGGCTGAAAGATTTTTGCAGCAAAGTGAAAGAAATATTCTGTTATCAGCTTGCATTGCAGTCGCAATCACGTCTTCACGAAGTCACAAGGCAGATTTTTTCTTGTCCATTTCATGTTAACATGAAGCTCCACCATTTATTTTCATTCCAGATTGTTATTTTTCGTGAAGTCTAAGTTGATTACCAGCTGGAATGTTCTTTCAAATTGACTTTAATATCGAATTCTGATTTTCCTTTCTTTCTTTCTCTTGCAGATCTATTTTTCGAAGCAGCCAAGATGAAATTTGCAAGCAAAGGTGTCCAAACTCAGTCAAAGATCAAGTCCAAGTGGGAGCACGTTCTTGACACAGACCTCGGCCATGTTGATCTTGAAGATTTCCGAAAGAGAATGTATGGAACTGACGGACGTCTGCCAACGCCAATCGCCATGAGGATGATGCGAAACGGAATCGTCCATGCAGCTGGATTTCCACCAGCAAAAGAATGTCCTGAGTTAATAGTAGAGTGTGCACTTCATTACAACGCACAAGACCGACAGATTGAAGCTACTGACGGGAGAGTCCTTGCTTACTTGTCTGAACCAGCAATCCAGGAGACTTTTGGCATTCCAGTATATAACCGAACATCCTACCGCAGCAAACAAGACACATTCAAACTCTATCAAAGTCAGAAGGATCTATGTGCATCGAATATAAACAAAAATTGGTTGCTAAAACCAAAGCCTACTGCCAGCAAGATGCCTAAAAAGTTGATCAGAACCCACTTCAAAGAAGAATATGGTGATATCGTTCTGCTACTTAACAGAATGGTAGGCAGTGCTCACGGTGCCCCTTTCGAAGAATGGATGTATTATTTTATTGATGAGATAATCACTGGAGTCAAAATGTTTAATTGGTCCAGGATGATCAGTGACAGCTTGCACGAACAGTTGGTCAACTTTGAACAGACCAAAGTTTTCCACATGAGCTCATACGTTGTTTATTCATTGGCAAGATATTATAAATATCCTGGCTTGACATGCAAAGGCGTGGTCGGCAACGGTGAGGGGAAATTCAAAGTCTACGACTGCTATCCACAGCTGCAGCTGAAAGAGAAGTCCCACTTCCGGCGAGCTCACGATGCATTTTTGATGTATATCACTAGGCTTCTTCAAGGCGGAACGCACCAGAGACTCTCGCATGAAGCCAAAAGCTTGATAAGCCGGTATGGATTCTGGTTTATTCAATATCCAAAGTTCACCTACATCAGAATCCAAGGATTTTCCGGAAATCCTTATAGGTTGCCTGTCTACCCGACAAATAGGATGGTGTTGTTGGAAGTGCTAAGGCAACTAGAAACATACCAGAACATCCAAAGACCCAAGCAGAAGGCTGCCGTCACCTTCCCCTTTTTCATCGGCAACATGGAGGAGTCATGCCCAACAGCCCAAGCAGCAGAGGTTGCTCGACTGGAGATTCAACAGTATCCTTTTATATCATACAAAGCCAGAAGCAACTTCGATCCGCTTCATCACATCAAGATTGTGGACGGAGAAAGATACAAACATCGGGTTGACCTAGAGGACTTTTGGGCCAACGCAGCCGATGAATACGATGTAAGAAGAAGATTATGGTCAAGGTTACCCCTGAGCATGATCAGAGCGACAGAGCTTTTCAAAATACCTGACCAGCTACAAGATGACGGGATATATGTGCAGCCAGGCTTCAAGGAAAATGAGCCGCTTCCACCTATGAAATGGTTCGAACCTGAGATGGGTGATCTAACCACTTTGATGCGCCCTGTTTTCAAATACTCTCAGTGGTGGATAGATAGGCAAGTAGAAGTGCTAAAACAGAGAAATATGCAATTTACCTACGAGTTGATGGGAGACACCGAGTCATGTTCTTCGAACGCCGGTGCATCTCATGCTGATGGACAAACAGATGCTGCCAACTCCAAAAAGAGAAAAGAAGCCGATAAATCTGCAGTTCAAGACAAGGGTAAAGGGATAGATGAAGGTCCCTCGCGGAAGAAACACAAGTCCAAACCCCTTCAGTCGGCTACATCCCGGAACATAGAAGAGATGCTTGCCATGGATAGAGAATCCTGGGAAAATGCTATGTTACCTTCTCCAATTGAAAATATAGAGCCAATCCAAATAGAAGATGATAATCAACCCTCTCCGGCAAGCACAGAAATCTTGGAATCAGATAACAACACAGACATCGAGGATGGAGAATTCGAGGAAGGAATGATTTCCGCCCTCAAAGGCATTCAAGAGGACCCATCCGTCCAGGAGATCCAGGATATGCAGCTAGTCCAAGAAATTCAAAGTGTGCCGGAAATTCAAGAAGAACAGGAAGTACAGGACATGCCAGACGTCCAAAATCAAGAGGACATGATTGAACAGCCAACGGTACCTGAGTGGCTGAGGGAAAGATTGAAAAGAAAAGCGCCAGTGGAAGTCCCGGAGGAGGACAACGACGCAGATTTTCTTGCAAGATTAGAACAGACTGCCCCGAGGAAGAAGGCCAAAAAGTTCTCAACTATTCAAAGAGATGAAGCTGGAAATCGCACGGTGCAAATTGCAGTGCCTGCGGATGACAAGTTTCAAGACGAGATTGCTCCTGAAGAATATGTTATCACGACTGTCGACATGGGTCCGACATCAAAGGGGCAGGAAGTCGAAGACTTGGATAATTCAGTGGCCACCATCAAGGGCAGATTAGAAAAAGAAGTTGCCAAGAAGAAAGAATACAAGAAAGAAATTCAGCGTTTAAAAGATTATATCCAGCACCTGACTAGGCCACTAAACGAAGGCGAACAAGTGGCGCCTTTACCTCCAACTGCTTCACAGGAACCAGATGCTCATTTTGAAGAAGAGTTGACAACAGCAAGGGAGGCTAAAGATTGGATGGTTGCAAGGAAAAAAGAGGCGTTGGTGTTTGCAAGAAAGTTGGCGCAAGTAAATGAGCAGGCTTCCTTCATACTTTCACGAGTTGCAGATCTTGCAGAGTCATGGAGCAGCCTCGAGGACATTCAGAGCAGGATCATCCCATACATCCGAGAACTGAAAGGCATTTCAAAGCAACGGTTGATCGAAGATAAAGTTATTGAAGCCGGTGCAGCTTATGACTTCAACGGATGGTACTATGCCTTAGTCTCTAGAAAGGGAGTCCTCGAAAAGGTGAAACAGGATAGTGGTAGAGTGGAAGAGCAAATAAAAGAAATTCAAAGAAAAATCTATGAGATGGCTGCAGATATGCTAGACAGGGAGATTGTCCGAAGGAAACACTTGCGGCCAAAGTTTTTAAAGGAGCAAGTACATAAAGTTTTCTCCACCACTGGGCCAATCATGAAGGAAGGCTTCACCAAAGTGTTCGACTTCATGGCTACCAAAAGTTCTTTCTTGCTACAGGAACCAGCTTGGGCGAATGTGTTTGCAGAATGTGCCGAGAACTTGGATTTGCTGGAGTACAACATCAGCGTGCTGCCCGACATTGCTATGGAGGAGGTCGACCTGATAGTGTCCAGGTTCGCCGAACGTGAGGCTGCACAAGCGGATAAGGACGACACTCCAGTTGTCTAGTGTTCTCTTTAGTTAACTGATTGTGGTTTTGGAAACCCTAATTAGGGTTTAGTTCAATTTAATCTTGGCCATTGATCTTGAATCAATCTGGGCCGTTCTTTGTAATCCGGAAAAACTATATAAACCCCCCCCCTCACTCTCTCATTCTCATTAGAAGATAGATTGATGGATAGTTAGAAGCTTAGAAGTTAGAGGAGATTAAGAGTTAGAGCAGATTTGAGATAGTTAGAAATAAAGAGAGAGTTTTATGAGATTGTTGTGAAAAGCTACTTTGATAATGAAGTTCAAATGCATGAGGTGCTTTGAGTACTTGGTTGTTGAATAGTTGCATGGTCCATATTTTCTTTCTCTCTTAGTAGATTTAAATTAAAATGTATGTTAGAAGAATGATTGATTGATAACGTCGATTAGTGAAACCAAGCTCATACTTTCTTTGGGTGGATGATTTCGCCCAATGTGCAAAGTTAGACTGAGCTTTACTGTGGATGCTTAACTTCTGTCTTGATAATTGTTGTTCGATCTGATGGCAATTATTTATCACATGAAAATCACAAGCACATTCCTAGAAGATTGCACTTGCTCTGCGTAGTTGTCGTTGAACGTGGCGAAACAGAGTATAGTTTATTTGGTTTCACTTAGTCTTCGTCTTCTCTTGATTTCTTAGGAGTAGAATAGATTCTCTAAACCCTAAATCTTTTTTCACTTTTTTTTTATAAAATCAAAAAATCCAAAAATGGTACTGCATTCATGTCTCCACTTCTCAGAATGACTTGCAAAATCTACTTGTGCCCACAGCAAATCACATCCATACCACAGAGCCTATCCGCGTTCATCTTAAACATTGGAATTACCCTATGAACTTACTGGCAATCTTAGCATAGGAAGTAGTTTTTCAAGAGAGAATAGAGCGTCTGTGACTCTTTGTTCTAAAATGTTTGTCATGTCATAAAACGCACGTCAACATTGTTCTGGCGCTAGAAGGAGGGCTTTGTAAACATTAGTGAGTTATTTTCAAAGTGAGCATGATGCAGTATGGTGTTACCCCACGAGTTTCCTTTTGATGTACCTGTCGAGCAACCTGATCAACCACCAACCGACATTATCGATCAGTTGTACACACTAGCTTGGAAGACGCAGGCAGATCGAGCTGAGTTTAGACAAACAAGCCGTGTCCTTGCTAGGGAAGAAGAAAAAGGAAAAAGGTTCGAAGAAGCTATCAAGAAAGATCTGATAAGGCAGAAGATAGATCGCCTAAAAGAAAAATTTGACGAGATAGAAAGGTCATTTGCCGCAAGTCCATCTTCCAATTCAAGTTTGAGTAATAGAATGAAGAATGGGACTCCCAGCCAACGTTCCTAATCCAAACCAGGATCCCCAGCCAGTATTGCAGCCGAATTTGGGTTTTCACGACGAACAAGAAGACATTATCACTGAATTGTTCAGTCTTGCGTGGCAAGTGAGAAGAAGTGCTCCGGATTGGTTTCGCATGCGATTCATCCTTGAAGAAGAAGAAGAAAGAGCAAGACGAATTGAATTCAACATTCGACAGGATCTCCTTGTTGAAAGATTTGAAGCACTTGAACGAGAGCACATTCGACAAGCCAACAGACAAGTGAATCAACAAGCTCAAGAAGCAGCTCCGGCACCCGCAGCTCCTGCACCGCCTAGACAAGCTTAAAAGTATAATACACTGGATCGAATTGGTTCTTTTTCAGCAGAGAAGTTTCGGAGAGTCACCAGATCCACTCCCAGTTCTTTCAAAGAATTTGTTGAGCTATCGCCCCACAGGAATAGACAAAGAAAAGCATTGCAGGAAGCATCATCAAGCACACCAGTACCAAGTGAAGAAGATTCTTCTGGTCTTTTCCAAAATTCACCAAGTACCAATCAACTAGACAGTCAACAAGTTATAGTGGCTGCACAGCCAGTACCACCGATCCCACCAGCTCAACCGAATCAACCGAACGCTCCAATGGCGTGGCGTCCAGCAGATGCGTCACCTATGACGTTTCCTGTTTACCATGATCTACCCAAGAATCCGGAACATTTCTGTTCCAAGTTCCATAGTGGTGACTTGAACCACACTGCAGACGAGCATGTTAAACTGTTTGAAGACCTTCTCCAAAATCGAGACATTCAAGAAGAAGATGTCGCCTGCAGATTATTTCCTTACACATTTGATGAGGAAGCCTCTTACTGGTATATCCATTTGCCAGCTAACTCCATTCGCACCTGGCAACAAATGAAGACTGCTTTTCTAGAAAAGTTCAGACCACCCATCGCTCCATCTGATTTGTATAGACAATTTGTGGAAATCAAAAGGCAGGAACATGAGCCGATTAGTACATTCAATAACAGATTCCACAAGGCTTATACCCGTCTAAGGGATCCCTATTTGTTGGACAATGCAGCAGCATTGCCAATTTATTATGAAGCCTTAGACCGTCTTACTGCCATGTTCGTGAAGTCGACAAATCCGCTCCCAGCAGATTTGAAAGGAGCATATGCTGCAGCGATCACGGCCAGTACTGGTCTCGGAATAGGTTTAAGCCCAGGTCCACTTCACTATTTAGGGAACACAGCTTCTCCGAATCAAATTCAAGATATTAATAGAGCATTGGCCCACCAGACACCCATGATGAATCCAGTCCCAAGTAATCAAATGGTTCTCCACCCAGGGATGCCCATGTCTCAGGTGCCACCAACACAGCCAATATATCTCCAGAATGTGACAACTCCCACGCGAACCCAGGAAGAAAGAGATGAAATGAGAGAATTGATCGAACAAGTCAAAAGGCTGTCAACTGAAGTCACCCACCTAAAAGGTCAGACTAGCCAAATGCAGAACTTTCAAAAGAACTATCAGCCGCCTCAAGGAAATTACCAAGGGCAGGGCCATTCTGGATATCAAAGGGACAATCATAATTATCAGAGAGACAACCAAAATTTCCAGGGAAATAATCAAGGCTTTCGGAACAACAACCCAGGCTTTCAAAGGAAGACTTGGAACACTGGACCCAACAATGGAAATGTGCCATCACCTTTAGACAACCCGCCTGCCGACAATCGTCCTGCTGATAAGGTATTCTTAGCTGAAGCAGCTTTATCAGGGTGGTGCAGACTACACAACACAGATCAGCATTCCGAGTTACATTGCCACGAGTTTCAAGTAGCGGCAGACATTTTTAAAAGTGAAAAGAGAAATTCAGAAAATCCTCCGGTGACTGGATATGAAATAGTTCCTGCGCCTAGATATGATCAGGCCCTTGTAATTGAAAGCACCCAATACCAACCTCAAGAATATCCGCAGCATCAATACACTCAAAGATTTCCACCGGCATCAGCTAATGGGCCTGTGGAGGCGCCACCTACCGTCTACTCATACACAGTTGCTGAAGAAGACACGGCCAATTATTACTTCCCGCCATTGAATAACAGCGTATTGGTCGAAGGTGTGAAAGAAATTCAAGCATTCCAACAGACTGGTAACAATCCACCAAAGGTTTACTATCGGAAAAATCAAGAGCCTTTGACATCATCAGTTCCTCCGAATAACTTTCAAACGCCACCACATCCAAATGCAAACAATAACCCACCTCTTCCGAGAGACGTGCCACAATACAGGCAGGGAGATATTGCTAGTAGTAATGCTAGTAATCCTACTCCTCCTAAGGATGAATTGAGGAGATTGAGTCAATATGTTACAGAAGAAGTCAAGAAAATCAAGGTAAGTGTGTCATTGTTTGAACTAATGAAGGTTCCAGAGATAAGGAATACGTTCCTTGACAGCTTGAAGGACACAACACAAGATTCAGTCAACAAAGCTACCAGTTCCACAACCAACGTGAACGTCGTCCAAAATGAACAATCCCAGTCTACCCAAGAAGGACATCAGAGTTCTAAAGGAGCTCGAGGTATGTACGAAGTGAAAGAAGGCATAGAGATGCCAGGCCAGAATATAGCTAGACATGAACAAGTATGCCTAAGTTCAAAAGAAAACAAGACGGAGAACCCAGCAAGAGGAGCAGAGACTCCACAGATTGGGAAGAACACTAGGGTTAGAGCTAAGGAAGCAGAAGCCGGCACGCAAAAAGGAAGTCCCGTGATATTCTATCAGGGAAAAGATGAACCAGCTCCTTTCCTCGTCTCGCTCCGGATTTTCAACAAACTCCTACACAATTGTCTAATTGACTCAGGAGCATCAAGCAATGTAATGCCCTTAGCAATCTGCCGCAGATTAGGTTTGACACCCACAAGAACAAACAAGAAAGTAACGCAGTTAGATAAGACAGAAGTCCCAGTCATAGGAGAATTGAACAACATCCATATGCAAATATCAACTGATCCAAGGATTCAACAGTTCATAGACATCTCTGTAGTTGATATTCCTGATGGATATGGTATGGTTTTAGGAAGAGACTGGACTCGCAGATTGAATGGCTACTTTGCCACTGATTTTTCACATATGTGGTTGCCTTGGAAGGGTATTCCAAACCAGATCAGAATTGAAAGTACGCCTAGACTTAGACTAATGATCACAGAGAATGGAGAAAACAATGAAATTTTGTTTTGTGAAACAGACTTGGGCCAGTACATTCCACAGGTGCCAGAAGTTTTGATGTTACAATGTTCAAATGATCAGAAAGAATCACCAGAAATTGCGGATCCAACAGAAGTACCTACCGGAAGTGATGAAGAGCTATCACCAGATGAAGGCGAAAGCATGTTCGAGAATTTTAGAAGATTTGTGCTCAGAAGTATGAGACAAGAAAGAGAATTGGGAAGTCATGCCTTTGTGCAAGACTTGTTGCTACCCAATTGGTGCCGTATACACAACGCTTTCCATTCCGAATTCTCTTGCGCCATGTGCAAAATAGCCTTAGATCAAGTACGCGCGAGAACACCCCAAATTTCAGAAGATGAATGTTTGACAGTATCAGATGAAGAAAGAGATCTCTCATCAGAGAGGAGAAAAGATTCAAGATGTAAACCAGTTTCAAGATCATTTTGCTCCAGAAATCCAGAACGAAGAAATTCCCACCCCGTATCAATTGCCAGAGCAAGATCAAGTTTGGACCTTGAGGTTCGACGGTTCGAAATCCAAGAAAGGGAATGGAGCTGGGTATGAGCTTATCAGTCCATCCGGCGAGACCTACCTGGCCGCCATGAGATTACAGTTCCCGTGTACTAACAACGTCACAGAATATGAGTCATTAGTGCACGGATTGCTCCACGCAATTCGCAAGAAAGTCAAAGTGTTACATGTCTATGGTGATTCAGAAATTGTAGTGAGGCAAGTAAGAAAGAAGTACGCTTGCCATGATAAGAGGCTGAGAGGATACAGAAATCGTGTCTGGGATCTCATTGAGAGCTTCGACGCTTTCAACATCAAATCAGTGTATCGATCTCAAAACAAAATTGCAAATTCCCTAGCCCAATCAGCAAGTTCCTTAGAGCCGCTTGAGATGGATGCAGTGAAGAAATTTACAGTAGAGATCACTTCAACACCGTCGGTTCCAGACAATATCACAAATTTCCAGGTGTTTGATGATGACAAACACATCCTAGATTTTCTGACAAATTCAGATGTTTTCCTGACCCAAGTCATTGATGAAGAAGAAGACCAAGGGGAAACTGAATTTGATGCAGAAGGCATAATGAACTTGAAAACCAATAACATCCCCAAAGGGATGATCCAGTTAGAAAGAATCTTTGACCAGGACCAGATCAACGCCATCAAATACCAAAGAAGTGATGGAGCTCAACACGAAGCTGTCAACCTTGGAACACAAGAAGAAAAAAGAAATGTCCTCATCGGCAAAGTGTGCACGCAAGAAGAAAAAGAACAGATAATCAAGAGCCTGGAACAATTCAAAGACATTATTGCTTGGAGCTACGAGGGTCTGAAAACATATGACACCTCAATTATTACGCACACTATTCCCCTCAAAGCTGGCAGTAAACCGTTCAGGCAGCGCCAAAGACCTGTGAATCCTCTGCTAGAGCCCCTTATTTTCCAAGAAGTGAAGAAGCTACTTTCAGCAGGCATTATCTTTCCGGTGCGCCACTCAACGTGGGTCGCCAATTTGGTACCCGTCCGCAAGAAGAATGGAGAGATAAGATTGTGTGTTGACTTCAGAAACCTCAACAGAGCTTCAGAAAAGGACAACTATCCACTGCCCTCATTAGATGAAGTCATTCAAATCGTGAACGGATCCCAGATGATGTCATTCCTAGATGGATATTCTGGCTACAACCAAGTGCTCGTAGAACCAGAAGACAGGCTTAAGACGGCATTTACAACAAAGTGGGGCACATTTGCCTACAAGAGGATGCCATTTGGCCTGATCAATGCCGGAGCTACCTTCCAAAGGGCTATGGATATTTCTTTCAAGGATCTCATAGGGAAGTGCATCATTGTTTATATGGACGACCTTACAGTATTTTCAAAGAAAAGAGAGACTCATGTCAGAGATTTGATAAAGATATTCGAAAGATGCAGAAAATACGGAATATCTTTGAACCCGAAGAAATGTGTGTTCGGGGTAACTGAAGGGAAGCTGCTTGGCCACGTAATAACAGAAAAGGGTATTCTTATAGACCCTGATCGAATAGAGGCTATTTCCAGAGTTGGTCTACCTTCAAGTCAGAAAGAATTGAAGTCTTTCTTCGGAAAGATTAATTTTGTGAGAAAATTTATAACAGGATTTGCTGAAATAGTCAGGCCCTTAACTGAAATGCTTAAAAAGGATGCGAAGATAGAATGGACAGAGTCAACAAGAAAAGCTTTGAAGAAATCAAACAGGCCATAGTTGACGCTCCTGTCCTGGTCAGTCCTGATTATACAAAGCCATTCTACCTTTATTCCTTTGCATCAGAGCATACATGTGCCGCAATGTTAACGCAAAGAACAGAAGAGAAGGATGAACATCCTATTGCTTTCATGAGTGCACCTTTCAAGGATGCAGAGCTGAAGTACCTGAATGTTGAAAAGCAAGCATATGCCTTGGTGAAAGCGATAAAGAAATTCCGGCACTATGTATTGAGAAGTAAAGTTTTTGCCATCGTCCCAGATGTGACCGTCAAGACCCTCCTGATGCAGAATGAATTAGGAGAAAGAAGGGGTAAATGGGTCACTATCATCCAAGAATATGATATTGAGATTCAACCGATGAAGATCGTCCGCGGCCAAGCTTTGACGCAAACCATTGCTACAGGACCTGAATTAGTGCAACATGTGTATGAATTACAAGAGGTGTCTCCTGATGAGTGGTATGACGATATCATCTACTTCCTGCTTAATCACAAATGCCCGAATCATTTAAAACCAGTGCAAAAGAGGGCCTTGCGAATGAAAAGTCAAAGGTACATGTTGCAAGGGGCAGTGTTGTACAGAAGAAATCACGAAGGAGTTTTTCTAAGGTGCTTGGGAAAAGAAGAAGCTAAGCAGACAATAGAACATTTCCATTCCAGATTCGGAACCGGCCACGGAGGATCTCTCGCAACAGCACACCAAATTTTGATGGCCGGCTACTATTGGCCAACAGTATTTAAAGATGCATTTGATCACGTGAAAACTTGCCACACCTGTCAAATCACTGCAGCGCGAGAAAGAAACCCAGCTATGCCTTTGCAACCTGTGATCGAAGTGCGACCTTTCGCAAAGTGGGGACTCGACTTTATTGGTATGATCAATCCACCTTCCTCGGCACAACACAGGTATATCCTAACCGCGACTGACTACTGCACGCGTTGGTCAGAAGCTCAAGCTTTAAAATTTTGCACTTCTGATGTTGTAATTAATTTTTTAGAAGAGAACATTATCACCAGATTTGGATGTCCTCATGCTTTAGTGTGTGATAATGGTTCTGCGTTCTCTTCATTGAGGTTTTCTAACTGGGCTTTCGAGCATGGTATCACTTTGAAGTTTTCATCAAATTACTATCCCCAAGGCAACGGATTAGCAGAATCCACCAACAAGAATTTACTGAACGTCATCAAGAAACTGCTAGACAAAAATCCAAGGGACTGGCACACGCAATTGAGATTCGCTCTTTGGGCGGATAGAGTAAGAGTAAAGAGTTCCTTGGGTACATCACCCTACCATCTGGTTTACGGACAAGATCCAATATTTCCCATACAGCTGAGAATTCCAACCCTACAATTCATGCAAGAGTGTTTAGAAGAAGAAGAGAGGGTTAAAACCAGATTATCGCAGTTACTTCTTTTGGAAGAGAAGAGAGACCAAGCCTTGGAAAAATTTGCTAAACATCAAGACATTGTTAAAAGATGGTTCGATAAAAGAGCAAGAGTCAAAGCTTTTCGAATTTCCGATTTAGTCCTTTGTTGGGACAAAGCACACGAGAGAAGAGGAGACCACAACAAATTTGACAACCTATGGATGGGTCCCTTTCAAATTTCGGAAATTTTGGGAGACAATGCTTTCAAACTGAAGACACTGACCGGAGAAGAAGTCCCGTTGCCAGTCAACGGGCAATTTCTAAAACATTACTTCCAGTCTTAGACTCCCAGTGGGTCTTGCCTTTGTACATAGCTAGTTTAGATTTCCTTTCCTGTTTGGGTTTGGTTTTGCTTTCGTTTTTTCCTGCTTTCTTAGATTAGTTTGCTTTGTTAGTTTGTTTGCTTTCGTTTGCTTTCCCGTAGATTAGTTGTTTTGAATAAATCAAGGATCTCTATTTGCAAGAAGGTGAAGTATTCCAAACACACGTTGGTCTTATTCCACAAAGTAATGTTAGATTATTCCATTGATAAATACTCGTTAGGAATTTTGAATCCAAGATTGAGTTCTTCTAGTTTAACTTTAGGTTAAGATTTGTACTTGGCTAGAAGGGAAATCGTACATTGTGTCCAGACACTGAGTATTGAAGATCATTATACATTTTACACATTTAACGATTTCTCTGAGTTATTATGGTCTCCTAGGAGAAGTCAGGGTTAGGCTAATCAAAAGTCTGGCTCCAGCGCCACTATAATACTCAAACCCATGTGAGCTTCACTGCTTACAAGCCAAAATGTGGAAAAATATGAAAAGAGAAGAATATCAAAAAGAAAAGAAATAAAGAAAATGAAAAATCAAAGCATTTGGCTTTTGGGTGTGCGGACATCTCTACAGGCGTGCATTCAAGTCAATCAATCATCAAAGAGAAAAACAAGAAAATCAGAAGAAATTATAAATCGCCGGAAGTAGAGCAATCTCCGTGAGTTTATAGAAGATAACCTTGCCGGGGCTATAGACGCTCGCTGGCAGCAAGGCTCTATCCAAGGATGCTTTTGGAGTTAAGACAAAATTACAAAGCCTGCCATGATGGAACCAAAGAGTCATACTGATTTCACGAGACGGAATGAACGCATTTGCACACACTTGTGATTGAAAAGAAAAGTGTCTTGATCCAATCTAGGGTTTCTTTCCTTTCTGAGTACACCTTTTAACCTAGAGGTAAGTTAGTTGAATTTAGTTAAAGATTCCAGATTCAGAATAGGTCTTTATCTTTGGAATGTTCAGGAACATTCCTCACGTGGAGTCGCCAGATGTTGTGACCTAACTCACACCTCGCCCCATTGCAGATGGGGACCCTTGTCGTTTGCTTTTAGGGTTTTGCTTTCGCCTGCTTTCGTTTTGTCTGCTCTTCGTTTGGGGGTTTTTTAGCTTCAATTTTGAACGGTCACCCGAGTCGAGTCAGTGAATTTTAGTCTGGATCAATGTATAAACATCACCATTGTGCTTAGAAGGCCTGGGAGACGAAGATCGACTGTCGTTTCGGTCGATTCTGACACTTCCATATTTTTAGGGTTTCTCACCCCGGGCCCCCTATTTTTTAGGACCTATTTTTTTGGCACTTTTGGGCAATTCTGGGATCCCTATTTTTTAGGGTCTATTTTTAGAAAGTTGCTATTTTTGGAAAATTTCTATTTTTAGAAAGTTTCTATTTTTAGAAGGGTCACGAGTTTCGAAAACGCACTCAGAAGTTCGAAACGAGCAACGAAACTCTCAGAAAATCGATTCGAAGATTTTTTGAAATTTTGGTAAAAATCTGGAAAAATCACAAAAAAGTTCAAAAACCTGGAAAATTCATTCAAAAATGGTGAGAAATTCTGGAAAATCACTGGGAAATCTGGTAAAAGCACTAAAATGGTTGAAGATTTGATGAAATTCATCAAGAAATCTGAACATTCATGAAGAAATCTGCAAGAAGTTCACGAAGTTCATGGAGAAATCTGGAAAATTGTGAAGAAATCTGGAAATTCATGGAAAATCTGAGCACAGTCATGGAGAAAACTGGTAAATTCGCCTAAGTACAGAGGAAATGGATGATAAGAAGCTTCAGCCAACTGGTCAATGGCCTGTAAATCTGATCAATGGCATGAAAATCTGGGCAATGGCAATGAAGTTTGTCAAGTCCGCCTCTGTCAAAGATGTAAATGGCATGAAAATCTGGGCAATGGCAATGAAGTCTGTCAAGTCCGCCCTTGGAAATGTCTAAGTTAAAGTGGCCATGGACTGTCACAGCATGAAGTCCGCCCTGGGAAACAGAAAGAATGTCTAAGGCAAAAGGTGGATGGCTTGGAGAAGGCCAAAGTCCGCCCTATACATGTCCATCCATGTCACAAAGTCCGCCCCAGCCAAGAGTGAAATGGCAACAGATGTAATGAAGTCCGCCTTGGAAAATATAGGCAATGGCCAAACATACATGCAAGTCCGCCCTTGTAAATGGCAACAAAAACATGGAAGTCCGCCCTCCAACCAAGTCCAATGGCGAAGAATATGAGGAAGTCCGCCTAGAATATTGAGCAATGGCTAAGGAAGGCATGAAGTCCGCCCTAGGTAGTTTCAAGTTGGCAAGGGAAAGCATGAAGTCCGCCCTAGTCTTGGCCAACCAAAGCAGCAAGTCCGCCCTATGCAAGAGGTCCATTGGCCAAGGAAACAAGGAAGTCCGCCTAAGTCAAAATGGAAGTGGCAAAGAAGATGTTGAAGTCCGCCTATGTATGGCAAGCATAACCCCAAAGTCCGCCCTAGACATAAAAGGAGTGGCTAGAAAGAAGCCAAAGTCCGCCCAAAGTAAAATGAGATAAAAATGACTAAGGCATGGACAAAGTAAAGATAAAGTGGCCAAAGGCAAGCTGAAGTCCGCCATAGGGAAGAAGAAAACGCTTAAAGCAAAGGGTCAAATGGCAGATAAAGAAACAAAGTCCGCCCTAAGCAAGATAAAATGGCCAAAGAACCAACAAAGTCCGCCCTAGCAAAGAGGTAAAGTGGCTACAAAGTTGATGAAATCCGCCTAAGATGAAAGGAAAGAAAAAATGGCTAAGGCACGAATGGCAAAGAAAAGGCTAAAGTCCGCCATGTATCAAGAGTATAAAAATTGAAATTCGCCTAAGTCCAAGCCTTTGAAAAGCTAAAATATACATGGCACTTGAAGATTCGCCCAAGAAAATATGAAGAAAAATCTTCGCCATGGCTAGAAAAATTGAGCAAATGGACGAAATAAAATTGGATTTGTCAAGGAAAATTTGTGAAAAATCAAGAGAATTTGGATGAATAAAATCGGACATGGCGAAAGAATTTTGGACAAGAGACAAGTCATGGCTAGAAAATCTTTGGACATGGCTAAGAAAAAGTTGGACGTGACTAGAAAATGTCGGACAAGAAACATTTTTTGGCCAAATAAAATTGGACATGGCCAAATATTTTTGAGAAACGATCAAAAAATCATGGACAAATAAATTGGATATGGCGAGAAATTTTCGAAAAAATCAAAAGTAATTAGCCATAAAAACGAACGGGTTGGAATGGACACATAAAATAATTATTTTTAATTATTTTAATATTTTATTTCCAACACCAAAAAGGAGATAAGTCATGAAAATTTCGAAATTGGAAAGTGAGAAAAAGAGTCTTGTTGGACTGTGAATGAAATTAGAAACTTTCCCGGACGAAGTTGTTAAGGATAGAACTTGCCATTCAGAAACAAAGTGAAAGAATGAGTTCGAACTTGATGCAAAGGAAACTTTGCAAATATGCTAAAATGATCGACCTTCTCACTTCTATAAGTGATTTCATTTTTCATTTTTGCAATCACTCGATTTTGAGAAGAAAGGTGGTGAGAGAAAAGTGTTTAAGGCAAAAGGCTGAAAGATTTTTGCAGCAAAGTGAAAGAAATATTCTGTTATCAGCTTGCATTGCAGTCGCAATCACGTCTTCACGAAGTCACAAGGCAGATTTTTTCTTGTCCATTTCATGTTAACATGAAGCTCCACCATTTATTTTCATTCCAGATTGTTATTTTTCGTGAAGTCTAAGTTGATTACCAGCTGGAATGTTCTTTCAAATTGATTTTAATATCGAATTCTGATTTTCCTTTCTTCCTTCTCTTGCAGATCTATTTTTCGAAGCAGCCAAGATGAAATTTGCAAGCAAAGGTGTCCAAACTCAATCAAAGATCAAGTCCAAGTGGGAGCACGTTCTTGACACGGACCTTGGCCACGTTGATCTTGAAGATTTCCGAAAGAGAATGTATGGAACTGACGGACGTCTGCCAACGCCAATCGCCATGAGGATGATGCGAAACGGAATCGTCCATGCAGCTGGATTTCCACCAGCAAAAGAATGTCCTGAGTTAATAGTAGAGTGTGCACTTCATTACAACGCACAAGACCGACAGATTGAAGCTACTGACGGGAGAGTCCTTGCTTACTTGTCTGAACCAGCAATCCAGGAGACTTTTGGCATTCCAGTATATAACCGAACATCCTACCGCAGCAAACAAGACACATTCAAACTCTATCAAAGTCAGAAGGATCTGTGTGCATCGAACATAAACAAAAATTGGTTGTTAAAACCAAAGCCTACTGCCAGCAAGATGCCTAAAAAGTTGATCAGAACCCACTTCAAAGAAGAATATGGTGATATCGTTCTGCTACTTAACAGAATGGTAGGCAGTGCTCACAGTGCCCCTTTCGAAGAATGGATGTATTATTGATGAGATAATCACTGGAGTCAAAATGTTTAATTGGTCCAGGATGATCAGTGACAGCTTGCACGAACAGTTGGTCAACTTTGAACAGACCAAAGTTTTCCACATGAGCTCATACGTTGTTTATTCATTGGCAAGATATTATAAATATCCTGGCTTGACATGCAAAGGCGTGGTCGGCAACGGCGAGGGGAAATTCAAAGTCTACGACTGCTATCCACAGCTGCAGCTGAAAGAAAAGTCCCATTTCCGGAGAGCTCACGATGCATTTTTGATGTATATCACCCGGCTTCTTCAGGGCGGAACGCACCAGAGACTCTCGCATGAAGCCAAAAGCTTGATAAGCCGGTATGGATTCTGGTTTATTCAATATCCAAAGTTCACCTACATCAAAATCCAAGGATTTTCCGGAAATCCTTATAGGTTGCCTGTCTACCCGACAAATAGGATGGTGTTGTTGGAAGTGCTAAGGCAACTAGAAACATACCAGAACATCCAAAGACCCAAGCAGAAAGCTGCCATCACCTTCCCCTTTTTCATCGGCAACATGGAGGAGTCATCGGCAACATGGAGGAGTCATGCCCAACAGCCCAAGCAGCAGAGGTTGCTCGACTGGAGATTCAACAGTATCCTTTTATATCATACAAAGCCAGAAGCAACTTCGATCCGCTTCATC